>JAVTVY010044679.1:0-20551 GCA_036873755.1 Hanleya hanleyi | reverse complement strand
TTAAGAAAATGGTGTCCTTCATTTAAAGCGACATGAAATTTTAAACAGCGAGAAGCGGAAGAAAGAAGAGCAAATGACAAACGCAGTTAGGCATTTAGGGATGCCTAATTATTAGACAAAGCATTTGGAAATTATCGCTTGTGAAGAATTTGAATGGAAACCACGGACATGAACAGAAGATTGGAACAAGACCCAGTGGCGCCACCTTCTGGTGGATCTTGCTGAAACACAATAGCAACCCATGTCTGGTCACAAGGAGTGTATATGCTAAATTTCGAAGGATTCCGACCAATCTTTTGGAAGTTATCGCCTGTGAAGGATTTGAACAGACACAGACACAAAGAGAGCAAGACCCATTTTAACTGGAACGGACATGAAGAAGCGAAACTCAGTGGTGCCACCTTCAGGCAAATGTTACTGAAATCCAGTATGCAACCGCGTCTTCTCATAAAGAATGCGTGTGCCAAATTTCGAAAGAATCCAAGAAAGCGTTTGGAAGTTATCGCTTGTAACTGACATCCACGGACACAAAGAAGCAAGATTCATTTTGACCCAGTGGCGCCATCTTCAGGTTGCTGAAATGCGATACCGACTGGCGTCTTGTCGCAAGGAATGCGTATGCCGAATTTCGGAAGAATCCAGCAAAGCGTTAGGAAGTAATCATTCGAACAGACATGCACGGACACATAGAAGCAAGAACCATTTTGACCCAGTGGCGCCACCTTCTGGCAGATGTTGCTGAAATGCGATACCGAATGGCGTCTTGTCGCAAAGAATGCGTATGCCGAATTTCGAAAGAATCCAACAAAGCGTTAGGAAGTAATCATTCGAACAGACATGCACGGACATCCACGGACATGCACGGACACGGACAGACACATAGAAAGAAACAAGAACCATTTTGACCCAGTGGCGCCACCTTCAGGCAGATATTGCTGAAACGCGATACCGACTGGTGTCTTGTCGCAAGGAATGCGTATGCCGAATTTCGGAAGAATCCAACAAAGCGTTAGGAAGTAATCATTCGAACAGATATGCACGGACATGCACGGACACATAGAATCAAGAACCATTTTAAAGTCCCCGGCCGCGTTGCGGCGGGGGACAAAAACAGTCACTACCTGTAGAGGCAGGCTACCCATTAGTGGGTAAGATTTACATACCGATTGATTAGGACTGTGTAATCTATTGTTCTTAGAAATTTAAGAATTGCGACAATAATTTCATGAAAATACATCATGTCCCGAGAAGACCGATCATGTAGGGAGGGCTACATGAAAAGAAGCCAGTTTTTGGTCATACCAATCCAGTAAGAACATAGAAGCATGGTCTGGTCAGACAATTCGACTAGGACCATTCAACATACCTTGTGATCCAAGCGTTCGGATGTTTAAACAATGAAATATTACTCTCGTTAATTTGCCTGTACCGTTGACTGAATTTAGAGTTTATTACTCCAAGTAGAGCAGAATCGCACATAAATATATTATTAGCAATTACGGTTAATTTGTTCGGACTTCTCTTTTCAATGGACACAATTTCACGACACAGACATAATATTATATCAAAATAAACTGCATCCCCATCAGCTGTATATCGTATAACTTATTATAACATTAACTCGATTGAGTCCAGTACTGTCTGATTATTCCCAGACTACTCGTTGGGGTCAGCCCGGGCCAGGTGTTAACGACTGCAATACACATGTTGTAAATCGAACAGGTGAGAGATACATGTATCCAGAAATAACATCTACTAGTGTTATAACAATATTCTTACACTTCAATAAAGGGTGACCAACTTTTTCATCGACGATTTCCTGATTTTTGGGCCAAACGATCTTGACCTCTAATCTTTGACCTTACATTTGTTTTGGGATAAGTCGTCTTCCTCTCATATCCACTCTCAAGAAATTATGATTATTAACAATTTTGCTTCGGCAACAGCGACCTTGACCTTTGCCCAATTTTGATACGCGGTATCTGCGTGATTCCATAGTTATCTCGATGCTATTTCAGAGGGATAGGTCAATTAATTGGAAAGATAGGGAGCTAAACTAACGAAAGTAAGGAGAAGAAGGAAGGGGAATTACATACCATAGGACTTCGCTAGCTATATCTGACGTCCAAAGAAGAGCCTAATTGTCACTACGGAGTACGCCATTACAAGGAAAACCCACCAATGCATCCACTTTCAACAATCTATCACTTCTTGCTTTTACACAAGTGACATTGACCTCTGCTACGTCGACCTCAATAGGTCAATAAACGCGACAAAAGATCACAAGCCATATCCTTGGACTGGAATAATAGGGCAACGTCCAATCGAGGGATACCTTTAAGATTGTAGTCACTGACTGTGTCGTTTGTTGGTTTATCGGTTTGAAGATTTATAGTGCTTACTATATTTTATGTTATATTTACATCAATTATCTTTAAAGGAATACAACTGAACAGCGATGGCATATTATATGTGTACAAACCAGACTTTTCAAAGGAATACTCGCATAATTTATCGTAATTCTGACACATGCAAAATCCTAATGAATATTGTGTTCTAGCCCAAAGTGAATACAGTAAAACTGTCTTTGTGTGTGGTAAATATAACAGAAGAAAGTCATGACAAACTCTAACTGATATTTTGTTGCTAATTAGTTTCACTGCACCCGAAACATAAAAACAGTCACTACCTGTAGAGGCAGGCTACCCGTTAGTGGGTAAGATTTACATACCGATTGATTAGGACTGTGTAATCAATTGTTCTTAGAAATTTAACCACTATATGCAAACTATTTTCACCTTCCAAATTACATGAAGATATATCATAGACATTGAGTATGTAAGCGATGTAACTCTGACATTACTGGATTTTATTTTCGACACGATGCTGGTAGCAACCGAGGAAACCAAGAAACAGTAACAGTTTAAACGTGAGCCTAATTGGCACAATATACTTTGTAATCAAAACGAAACCTTCGGTGATGATATACAAAATCCTTACGTAGCTATCTAGATATTCTAATAAACAAAATAAAGTACAATAATTTCATGAAAATACATCATGTCCCGAGAAGACCGATCATGTAGGGAGGGCTACATGAAAAGAAGCCAGTTTTTGGTCATACCAATCCAGTAAGAACATAGAAGCATGGTCTGGTCAGACAATTCGACTAGGACCATTCAACATACCTTGTGATCCAAGCGTTTCGGATGTTTAAACAATGAAATATTACTCTCGTTAATTTGCCTGTACCGTTGACTGAATTTAGAGTTTATTGCTCCAATTAGAGCAGAAACGCACATAAATATATTATTAGCAATTACGGTTAATTTGTTCGGACCTCTTTTTAATGGACACAATTTCACGACACAGACATGACTAACAGCTAGAATTTTACAATAATATTATATCAAAATAAACTGCATCCCCATCAGCTGTATATCGTATAACTTATTATAACATTAACTCGATTGAGTCCAGTAGTGTCTGGTTATTCCCAGACTACTCGTTGGGGTCAGCCCGGGCCAGGTGTTAACGACTGCAATACACATGTTGTAAATCGAACAGGTGAGAGATACATGTATCCAGAAATAACATCTACTAGTGTTATAACAATATTCTTACACTTCAATAAAGGGTGACCAACTTTTTCATCGACGATTTCCTGATTTTTGGGCCAAACGATCTTGACCTCTAATCTTTGACCTTACATTTGTTTTGGGATAAGTCGTCTTCCTCTCATATCCACTCTCAAGAAATTATGATTATTAGCAATTTTGCTTCGGCAACAGCGACCTTGACCTTTGGCCAATTTTGATACGCGGTATCTGCGTGATTCCATAGTTAATATCTCGATGCTATTTCAGAGGGATAGGTCAATTAATTAGAAAGATAGCGAGCTAAACTAACGAAAGTAAGGAGAAGGAAGGGGAATTACATACCATAGGACTTCGCTAGCTATAGCTGACGTCCAAACAAGAGCCTAATTGTCACTATGGACTACGCCATTACAACGAAAACCCACTAATGCATCCACTTTCAACAATCTATCAATTCTTGCTCTTTCACAAGTGACATTGACCTCTGCTACGTCGACCTCAATAGGTCAATAAACGCGACAAAAGATCACAAGCCATATCCTTGGACTGGAATAATAGGGCAACGTTTTGAATAATTTCCTGTTGTGGTAGAGGTGGGGCCACCATGACGCGGACTTTTGGCCTATTTGACCGTTGATAATTCCAATACCTGGCATGTCGTCCCTCTCCGATAAATCCGCTCAAACAAAAATGAATTTTGATGATATCTTGATGTGGTCTTGAACTCTGACGTGCTTACATCTGCGTGACTCCATAGTTATATTGGTCAAATTTGAGAGAAATCTGTCAGATTGTTAAAAAGTTAATTAAATATTGAACTTAAGCTGCTTCAATGGTGTTTCATGAATCACCAAATTTACTTCTCTTTGCCATTAGCCGGAATATTGTGAGGTTTTTAGTAACTCAGGAATAGGACCAGACATATTATATCTTTTTTTTTAGAAGGTATGCATTCAAACAACCAAATATGATAAGAAATGTTCTGTTTTAGGCCGGTATCAAAGATTTACGGGAATACAACTAAAGTTGCCCAACGTCGGTCAGTTTATGCATCCAGGTCCTTATCTAAGTACGTAGCTATATCACACAATTTCCTACATGAACTAAAGGTTCCGCTTTGACCCTTGGATTGCCGCTCCGGCATGAAGCGTATGCTGGTTGTTTTTTTTAAGCAAAAACATACGTATCCCCCAACTTCCCACCTTGCCTTGAGTGGGCACATTATTTAAGGGAAAGTGCCATAAAATGAATGTAGCAATTAGTGTCCTAAACAAAGCTGCGCATCTAAAAATATTGATTGCGAAGAGGCGATTTTAATTGTTGCAGTAGCCCAGCTAGACAGGATTTATATAGCAATGAGTGACTTGCCGACACCTACAGCGTCCAACCAATACGAAATACATGTAATTTTGAAGCACCAATTATTTCGAAGCTGATCACAATATATGAAAGATGCAAAACATACAAGAGGCACACCTATAATATACATGCTGTACTGTATAGAAGTTTCATGCATCTGCCTTCGGTAGTTTCCAAGATATGGAGTGAACAAAGATTGGACAGACAGACAGACAAGCACATTTTGCATAGACCCACACAAGCACTAGCTCACACCAAAACCTAATTAGATCACAATGCCATTTCAATGAAGCTTCCATCCACGTTTGGCGAAATTTCATCCAGTAGTCCTCCAAATATCTTGTAGACAAGAGTAGCCCTTTACATACATGTAACAAAGATGGACATCAGAAGCAGATGGATGCATGCGCGCTCACCAAAACATAATCAGATGCGGAGGCCATTCCAATAAATATTCCATCCAAGTCTGGTGAAGTTCCGTCCAGTAATTCGCCAGATATCTTACAGACCAGGCGTGTCTATACATGTCGAAGTAGATGGGCAGGCGGACGGACAACAAACCCGGACGAACGCATGCATGCATGCAAACCGAAACCTAATCAGATGAGGAGCGTATTGCAATGAAACTTCCATCCAATTTTGAGAAAAATTCCGTCAGGTAGTTCTCCAGATATCTCGCAGACAAGGCCTGTATATACATGTACAAATAGATGGACGGACGGACGGGACATGATTGAACGCTCGCACACACATACCAACACCCAATTAGATGAGGGGGCTATCCCAATAAAGCTTCCATCCAAGTTTGGTGAAATTCCGTCTAGTAATTCTCTAGATATTTTGCAGAAAAGGTCTGTATATACATGTACAATTAGATGGATGGACGGACGGACAGGCACACCTTATTTAGATATCTATATTTATAAAAATGAAGCGGGCATTCTCTCTCGTCGACTTTATGACAAAAGAGATGATTACAATTTCGACATCGTAAACTATCCCTTTCTGGATAGTAATATTCCAGTGGGACCTGCATATGGCGTATACATATCTCGCTTAGTAGCATTTGCTAGATCCTGTGTTAAATGTGATGATTTTAACCAACGTCACAAAACATTGTTGCAGAAACTTATAAAACAGGGCTATTCCACCAAGCGCCTCCACTTAAAGTTTCTCAAATTTGGCGATACATATCGCATGCTGATAGCAAAATACGAACGTAGCGTGCAAGATCTATGGCGCTACGTTTCGTAACTTGTGTCTAATTCCGCTTAACCCGGGGCAAAGGGGCCGTATGAACCCATGTACTTCAAGATCCTCATGGTACTCATATGAACAGACACAATCAAAGCGTGACTGAGATACATCATTCTTTAGATGCCGACTTTACAACGAATATTATGGATTAAGAATACTGATCAGCGATACGGATTTGATATTTTTGGAACATCATGATGTCTTGCCGGCATCATTGAAAACTGTGGACCGCTTCTCTCTTGCAGGAAACAAGCCTATTTTTATGTATACAATGATTGTCTTTTTGAATTTGGTGCTAATACTGTTATATGGAATATGGAATAGGTCTTTGGATTATGGACGCGGATATTCTCTAATGGACGACGGCTGGATTATGAATGACGGACTAGACGCTTGTAATGGACACTGATGAATGCACACACACACCAAAACCTAATCAAATGAGGGGCTATCTCAATACACCTTCCATCCAAGTTTGGTGAAATTCCATCCAGTAGTTCTCAGATATATTACAGACAAGTACTGTGTATACATGTACAATTATATGGACGGACGGACGGATAATGGACACAAATATGCATACAAATACCAGAACCTATTCAAATGAGGGGGCTATCCCAATGAATATTCCATCCACGTTTGGTGAAATTTCGCCCAGTAGTTCTTCAAATATCTTGCAGATAGGGACTTATATACATATACAGGTACAAGTAGATGGACAGACGGACGAACACCAGACATGGACGAACGCACCCCCACACACCAAAACCTAACCAGATGAGAGGGTTATTCCAATGAAGCTTCCATCCAAGTTTGGTGAACCTCCGTCCAGTAATTCTCAAGCTATCTTGCAGACAAGACCTGTATATACCTGTAGGGTCGGACAGACACCGGACACGAACGAACGCACACACACACATCAAAACCTGATCAAATCAAGGGGCTATCCCAATGAAGCTTCCATCCAAGTTTGGTGAAATTCCGTCCAGTAATTCTCAAGCTATCTTGCAGACAAGACCTGTATATACATGTACAAGTAGATGGACGGACCCCGGACACGGATGAATGCAAGAACGCACACACATCAAAACCTAATCAAATGAGCGGGCTATCCCAATGAAGCTTCCATCCAAGTTTGGTGAAATTCCGTCCAGTAGTTCTCAAGATATCTGCAGACAAGACCTGTATATACATGTACAAGTAGATGAACGGACGGACACCGGACACGGATTAACGCACACACACACACCAAAACCTAACCAAATGAGGGGCCATCCCAATGAAGGTTCCATCCAAGTTTGGTGAAATTCCGTCAAGCAGTTCTCGAGATATCTTGACAAGAAGACAAGAAAAGGGGACGGACAGACAGACAGACTGCACAAACACTAGTTTACAACACATATAAGGGAAGTGGGAAGAGGTGCCGACATACTGACAGAGTTACATGACTTCACAGTATAGTCTTCCGGGTAACCTATTCTAAAGCACATACCAAGAGTCTAACGATTCGTGATATGTGTTGTATCTCAGGTAAGCTTTTATTGTACCTGTTCATGTGGCAACTTGGATGATATGACCACACGGCCCCTAGCACCGACATAATCGGTATTAGATACAAATCTAGAGAGCTATGATGGAAATGCTCTGACAACTCGTATATTGGTAATTGGTGAGCTGTTTCGCTGTGACAACTCGTACACTGGAGCTTGGGGAGCTGTATCGTCATATGAAAATGACGGCATTTAACACAAAAGACTAGTCTGTAAGACATAATTAATCGTATTTTCAACCACCTCGGCGGAGATCGATAACAGATTCGATGCAAGGTTCGAGAGAATAAGTCCATTTACCGTGAACTCTAGTTGTACTATGTACTATAACACACACAGTGAGAATCAAGGTTTAACGTCGCGTTCATCAATATTTCAGCTCTGTAGTACTCAAGCCAATAACTTAGTAATCCAAACACATTAAAACATACACATATTAAAACTTATGCAACAGACCGATTTCTCTCAAATACCCCAAAACACAGTCCTCTCTCACCCGACTAAAAAGATCTTCCAAATAGTCGCTTGATAAAAAGAATGTCTTACAATCTTAAAATCTTTGCAGTCGATAATAATATATTTCACAATGGGATCTTCGTGGCGTGGAATACACCTTGGGACTGGCTCATTTTTTTAGAAAATGTTCGAGAGTTAATCGTGTGTGGCCGATTCTACATAGCCTGATCATGGTTTGGTCGAAACGTTTCTGGCTGTTCAGATGTGTATAGCCTACATTTTTTTGAACTCATGTGAGACGGCTGTTTCAATTTTTATGGGATGCTGTGAATAATAACAAACTTCATAAGTACAGATAGAGAGTCTACAATCGCTATATGGGATTCCAACAGGATCAACCTCATCATCTGGGGCTGCCTTAGTCATTCTATCAGCCTCAGTATTACCTTTGATGCCAAAGTGACTAAGCAACCAACAAAACACAATATCAAGCTGTTGATCAAATCTACAGTCATATAATTGTAGAATATTCAAGATGGTGGGATGAGTTTCACTTTTAATCGCTTGAAGGCAGGACAGTGAATCTGAGAATATGAGATATTTTTTACTTTAATGCACCCAATACCTTCCAAAGTCAACAATATAGCTTTTGCTTCTGCAGTGAATATCGAACTTTTACCTGATTGTCGACAGGTTTAGTTTTGGGACTAAAGATAGTAGCACATGCTACCCTCTCACCATCTTTAGAACCATCTGTTTAAATAGCCTGATGTGATCTGTATTTTTCTCTCAGCAGACCAAACTCTTGTGTATACAAGAACTGGCTCGTTTTTGCCTTTTTTATATTTCGTTAATGTAATATCTACTTCTGGTTGAGCTAACTGCCATGGTGGAATTGGTAAAAGCTTGTCAGGTAAATTTTGACTAAGCTTAATTCCAGCTACAATGTGTGGTTTCATACGAATTCCAAGAGGTGGAATAATGGAGGGTTTCCTTAAATAGAGATCACGAACTGAGGTTTGAAAACAGTGATATGCAGGATTCGAGCGATTTGATCGCAATTTTGTGATATATTGCAGTGATAGTTTAATTCTTCGAACTTCTACAAGAAATTAAGCTTTCTTTAGGGGATGTTCTGAACGCTTCAAGGCAAAGTCTTAGTCCTTGATGGAGAATAGACTCTAGCTCTGCCAAGTTTTATTTGCTTGTACCGTGGTAACCAATAGAGCCGTTCAAGTTTGGAACGAACAAGTGATCGATATAAATGGAGAAGTGTTGGCTGATCTCCTCTCCACTTATATTTGTCAACTACCTTCAACAAATCAAGAGCTTTCGTGCACTTGGCTTTCAAGCAATTTATATGCGATAAGAACGTTAATCTGTGGGCAAACAATATTCCTAAGAATTTGACCTCTATTTCTATGGATGGGATGACCTTAGACGCATAGCCGTTGTTTGGTTGTGGCAAGACATACCATAATTCATCTGTGATCAGCCTACTTACACTGCTTGAGTTTCGATGATGTGTTCCATGAGATGAGTCATTTAAATAAAAAATAAAAGCGATTAAATCATCACGTAAATCATCATCAATTTCTGGTAGTACTTACCGGGAATTTCTATTCGTCGTTTGACGGTTTTAGTTACATGCAACTGGAGTAGCTTTTGACCATACCAGACGTGGGTTGAGGTGGGGACGGAGAAATTTTTCCGTACCAAACTTCCTGTACTATATCCGGAATAACAAGTCATTGTTAACACTCCCTGGCTTTATAACCTGTCATATTGGGGCTACTCTGGGTCTATTGTCATGCCCATCCGAGCAGAGGATCATGACGGGAAATTCAAAATGAAGGACATGAGTAAGTGAAATATTCGACTAGAAATGAATCGCTCTTATCTATAATTATATGGTAAAGTTTATTTTTCTGCGCTTTACAGGACCTTATTTCACACTGCGTGTAATTTAGATTGACCGGAGGAGACCCAGTCTAATAGTACTGATTAAAACTATCAACTCTGATTGTCAGAGCATCACACCTGGTTGATTGATATATGATGAGTGTTTGTTCCCGTAAATGTACTGTACAACTTTTCGACGCCTTAGTTGGAAAATAGATTGTCAGCATAATTTCATTTTGGGAAGCTGTCCTTACTCTGATTTTTTTTACAAATTTGTTTGTGGAATTGCTGTTTCGTATAAAATCTAGTATCCTAATATATCCATGATATCATCATTGATATTTTGTATCCTTTAATCAGTCTCTTATATCTTTGTCGTGTCTACTACAGACGGGGAAATCACCACCATTCGAGCGTAAGCTACGTGTTGATAACAGGTGGCATTCACTTGCTCCCTTTTGTTTTGCTTCATGATTCTGAAAAGATATAAATATATGAGTGTATTTCTATTTCTCTTGCATATTGCTCTTGCAGAGATTGATCACAGTTGAATATTCGAATCCAGTATTGAAAACTCAAATTTTTATCAGGTTACAGACGAATTTCTAGCAGCTACAATATAGGCGGTCGTCCTTCAAATTAATTAATGTGTCTGCCATTCAGTATAACAATGGTGATGTTTCAATGAGCCGGTATACACTACAATATATGGGTAGCGATTGATTGGGGACAAATATATCATCTACGACCAATAACCACACAATGATTGACGCCTGATTTGTTAGACTCGAGTGAGATGGACCATTACAATCTTGTATGTTCTCAGATTCAGCGTTAACCTTCCAATGTGCTAATATGTATCCATTGTTGGTCCAAATTAACATCTAGCCTGATTCTGCCATTTTGCATCTGTACTTGTGTAACTGTTAATAGCACTTAAACTACTTTCATCCGAGTGGATAAACAAAATCATCTTTCATCTTTACATAGCTCTTTGTATAAATACAAGAGATGGTACGATATAATTCAAACCAGGGAGTTCGTGCTCATGGGTTTCATAAAACCGGCGATGTTCCTACTTTCAACATTTCAGGCGTGTTCATGAATCTTCGTCAGGTAAGAATTTCGTTTATAGGTAGATAGATTCTTTATTTAGCCAGCATATACACAATTAGCACAAAGCTAGTTTACACCGTGGCTCGCTTATCGTTGAATTTATCTGGTAAGATACACTGTTCTTTCGGATATAAAGTGCAAAGTTATCAATTGAACAGGGCTCTGTCCACATTGGTTCAGTTATCACCATTTCCAAAAATGACAACGCATGATTACCAAGACGAAGAAAGAGAAGGGGGAACCTATGGCACAGTTGACAATCCGTATATGTACAAATATCCTGATAAAGGATAGGCATGGGTTGTAGCTATAGGTAAGTTGAACCCGAGTGATTTCCTGGATCTGTTTTGTGACAGTTATCGGTATGTCGTTTTTCAACTGCTCGTATTGCTAACATGCTCGTTGAGATGAAATATGACCCCTTCTGATGATGAACGGTTCCGAATTGAAGAAATCTATCCAAATTTCCTTTAAGTCTATAATGTCATCGAATGGTACGCCATTAATTGATTAGAAACGCCATCGTGCAATCGTATATTTGCGAGCTGGTGGTATGCTTCAAACAACCCAGCCAGCCCGCAGTTAAGTTCAAATTTCGTATTCGAAACTTCCGATAATTCTGTCCTTTCCAGTCTCACTCCTTTAACTTGGTGTCTATGGGACGCAGCTGTTAGCATAACGGATATAGCCGAAGATCCTCCGAGTACAACTAGTTAACAATCTCGGATATAACGTTATTATATAAATGGAATATTGAAGCCGGAATATTGGTGAAAACATAACATTTTCTTGTGGCACAATGACAACCTCACAATGACGCATTATCGACTCAATGCTGCTAAGCTCTAGTATATACTTCGTCCCGTCATCATTTCACACGTCTCTCACCGGATTGCGTCTGATTTCGTTCTTTTATCACTATCATCACGTCATTTTCAAAATTTTCCATCCCATTTCTTTCAGCGTCCTTGGCGGCTGTAATGTTGGGGTCAGGAATCTTTGGTGCGCTTGGAGTCGTTCTTGTAGAACTGATGGAAGTTTTCGAAGCTTCTGCGTTCATGTCCTCTCTTCTTTTCATGAACGCCGGCATAGCTTTTTCTGTTACAGGTGAGCATGTGTAAGCCGTTGATTGATGCCAAGCTATGGTGTACCAGACATAATAAAACTTTGAGGGTGCTCTATAATCATTCACAATCGCACATCATAGTTGAAAAAATGAAGACGTGGAATCAGACACCAATTATAGGAACTTTGCTAAGTGTACGTCGTCGTTGAATTAGGGCTATTAGTGTGGGGCATACACGTATGTGACCAACTCGAGAAAACTGGCTTACGTAGCGTGGTGGTATAACTTATTCCATAGAGATTATACAATGATAATTTGTTCCATACCTTGATATCGTATTCTCCACAGTATAATAAGAATTGGGGTATAAAGGCTATATGTATGTCAAATGTTACATTTTGCATCCAAATTGTGATAGTCTATCTTGGCTTGGTGCCGAGATGATATTATACCATATTTATTCTGATATGAATAAAAGCGTCCGGTCCGACATTCGTTACCCAGTTGTCGTCTATGAAGAATTTACGCGTCCGTTCGAAATTACTCATCCGCTTGCTACGACCAGCAACGAATCAGAACAATAATCAAATAAAACTATGAATAATATTTGTCGTGCAAGGCAGAAGTTGACATCATCTGCCAGTAGCTAACAAGATCTGTCGATTATCAGCCTGCAAACGACTTCATTCCAAATATTTTCACTATAATATAATGTTTTACAGATTCAGCTGTCTATCTATGCCGAACAAAACATGCTTACAGAACGCCTACAGTGATTACGATTATCTATACTGAACAAAACATGCTTACAAAACGCTTGCTGTGATTACGATTATCTATGCTGAACAAAACATGCTTACAGAACGCCTACAGTGATTACGATTATCTATGCTGAACAAAACATGCTTACAGAAAGCCTACTGTGATTACATCGTTTCAGCCATACTTGTGAGTACACCTTTCGGCGGAATTGTCCACGAGAGAGCACTCGTTGTTATAGCAGGGATGCTTGGAGCCTTGGGGTTTATCATCACATCATTTGCCACTCGGATAGAGCACATCGTATTTGTGTTAGGTCCGACTGCAGGTAGGTTTGTGCAAAAAGCATGAAATGAACAATTTCAAATCTTCAAAAATTTCAGCATATATTTGATCAAACCTTCTGTAGTTCAATAACATCAAAATAAGCTAAAAAAAAAAAAACGTCGTCAAGATATGCCGTTTCATTCTTATTTACAAGCTGTGTTCATATATCTGACGGAGATACTGTGGAACAGTTAACAATTACTTTCAATGATACAATCAACGGAACCCTGTAAATATATATTTGAAAGTAACCAGACGAGATGTTAATGGAAACATGATTTATTTCAATTTTTCGGGATTCGTTTATCTTTAGTGATTTGTCGGAATGATACGCAAGCAAACTCATATTTGCTTTATTTTTTTTCAGGTGCTTGTAGGCAGATATTGATGGCAGCGAGTTTGTCCATAACCGGAAAGTACTTCAAAAGACGTTTGGGGCTCGCAAATGGCATTGTGATGGCGGGAATCAGCGGGGGAACTCTCTTGTTTTCGCCGACGATACGATTTCTGCTAGATGAATACACCCTGCGCGGAACTCTGGTCATCGTGGGTGCAGTTTCGTTGAATGCCTTCGCCTGTGCTGCATTAATGAGACCAGTACAAGTTCAGTCATCAGAATTGTTAGCAATGAAGGTGATAGACGACGGAGGTGCAACTATATCAGCAGATAGTAAAACAGATGAAACATATATTTCTATACCTCAAGATCTTCCCAGTTTGGCCACATCGGATTTGAGAAAGAGTAGTGTATTTCCAGAGGACATCAGCGACGCAATGCGTATCAAAAGTAGCGAACGAATAGCCAGTTTCACCCCATCGGGAAGCAACTATCTAAGGGGGAAATCCGGCATACTTGGTACAAACGGTTTCTATGTTGATGTAGGATATGCGAAAAAATCGTCTCCAGATGACGATAACGAGCTGATAAATAATGAAACAGTCACAGCTGCGAATTCAAGGTACCAAAACTGTGAATCTAGCTTCGTCACACACTCACCATCTACCAACACTGATTCAATGAAGAACTTGAAGCCAAGTGAAAATAGCTTGATTATTAAAGATACTGATTCGTTGTTAACAAAGGGAGTTGATGCATCACTGACTGGAAGTTACACACCGTCCATTCTAAATAAAATTAGTAATGTCGTGAACAATTTTTTTCTGATCAAAAGAACAGACGCAAATAGAAGTCACATTCCGTAACCTATTTGCCTGGGATTTGATTAAAGATACAGCTTTTATTCTATTTCTAATCTCAACATTTTTTACATCTGTGGCAAATGACAGCATTTATCAGTTTTATCCTGCAACCGTCAAAGACATTGGAATACCGGACATGGAAGCAGCTTTCCTATTATCCATTTTTGCAGGCAGCAGTATGTGTGGACGGGTGCTGATAGGCTTGTATGCAGACTTTGATTCGAATTCTCTGTACAAAATTGTAATGATATCCCAGTTCGTAATGGGCTTAGCAATTAATCTTTTGTTTTTAGGCGATACCTTTTGGTCACAAGTTATCATCAGCGTCATTATCGGATGTCAAGGCGGAATCTACTTTGGCGCATTGACCGTTCTGGTCATCAAATTTTTCGGTTTGAGTATCCTTCCTAAATCCGTCGGATTGAATCTGTGTGTTATTGGCCTCGCGACATTAGTTCCAAGTATTTTAGTGGGTAAGTACTTGCTTCATTTTAGAAACATCTATAGCTTCATACAATAACATCTGTCTCCTAATGTTATCCTTTCCATATAGATAAAGATAAGCTGTACCTGGTTGATTCTTTATGCCTTAACCCTATCGGACCTTGGAGGGTGGGGCGGGGGGGGGGGGGCGGCAAAATGGCCCCCTACCAAACTTTCTCCGGAACGACAAAAAAATGGAGAGCCGAATCTCCGTGACTTTATAGTTTATCATATTGGAGTCATTTTGAGCCTATTTGCATGACCCCTCGGGCAGAGGATCATGTGTAAATTCAAGATGGCGACCACGTGGGTACCAGAAAAGTGATTTTCGTCATATTTCCTTACAATTTCTACTTTTCTGTGATGAAAAGTGGACAGAAAATATTTTATTTCAGATCACATTAATGTTTACTAATTTATCATGCAGCTTTTGCGGAAGAATTGCATGAATGAAAAAATGCCGTTTTTGAAAATGACGTCACTGTGACGTCATCGAAACGGCCATCTTGGATTTTTTTAACATTTTCTGGTCGAGTTTGATCCAAGGGTATGGTGTGGTAAGTTTCAGTTCCCTAGCTAAAGGGGTACGAAAAATAATCATGGGGCCATTCCCCCCCCCCCCGGCTAGTATACGTCCCAAAAAGCCCAGGCCAGATAGGGTTAATACATTTAAGAGTTAAAATTTTCAACTGGAAGTACAAATCGAGTACCGGAAGCTGATAAACAATTAGTAGGAGTAATCACTTCAATCTGTAGACCACTTGTCATATTCTTGCCATTTACTCTGATTCGTTTTCCCATAAGTGTTAGATTCGTCATTCAGTGGCCTGTCTTCGTTCATAAGCATTCTCGGCATCCATAACCGGATACGTTATCCATAAGAAACCATTACCACCAAATTTCTTGCAAGCAAACAATAAAGATATATGAAAACAAGCTTATGAAAAGCGGCCAGTAGTTATACATGATGATCACACGACACAGGACCAGGCCTGGGCGTCAGGCCATTATGCCCGCCAACCTTTCTATCCTGTCTCCGAAACCCCAAACATTGAGAGCTAACACTCCGTGACTTTGTAGTTTATAATTTCGGAGTCGTTTTAGGGCTATGTGTATAACGGTTCATGGGAAAAATTCAAAATGGCGGTCATATAGGGTACCGAAAATGTGAGGTTTTCGTCCTTTAGCTTCATTTTTTTCTCTTTCTCACGAGGAAAAGTGGACAAAAACTATTTTATTGCGCATCAGGTTATTATTTATTACTTATTCATTATTTATTTTTTTACTAATTTCTCATGCAGTTTTTTGCGCAGAAATTGCATAAATAAAAATTCAAACTATCAGACTGAAAAATCTGGAAAAAAATCCTTTTTTTTGGAAAATGACGTCACATTTTGACAGCTAGCATGTGCGGTGAGGCACTAGCGCAATAGGGATTATCTTCCGATCGGCCTGTGACTCGATATATTTGTTTATATTTCAGACACTTCCACTAGTCTCCCTGAGCAGAACGTTATTAAGCAGCGATTTGAAATCAAACCCGTAGCTAATCAAATATTCCATCAAAATAGCCTATGTCTACCGTAATTTACGGACCCAGGATCCGAACAGGCTCCAAAATTCGATACTTTTTTTAAATTCTAAGATAAATCTATATAAAACAACTGAATGGCTTGTTGAAACAAGACATAAACATATTTCTTTTTACGAAAAAGTAAGCATTCAAGTTATAAACAGATCTCTTTTTACCAAAAAGTAAGCGTACAAAATGACAAGACGTCTGGAGATGCCCACTTAAGGCTGGTGTGGTGGGCGGACACTGCGGGATTGCCACGAATGTTTATCTAACATATGATGATCAAATTCGGTTCCCTAATTAATTTTCTAGATGTCCAGTCATCGAAGAAAAAAAATCGTCGTGTTCCATTTATATCAATTTCGGACGGTCTTTGCAAACTTATATCAAATCTACTTTTGGGTTCATGACCAACATTTTTGAAAGTACTAATGAAGTTTTGCATACGTGGGCATAAAATACAAGACGTACAGGTAGGATGAACAGCTCGGGTGGAAAGTGAATGAAGATTGGACGCTGAGAAACCTTTAAAGTCATCAGCTTTATTTATTTTTAACGACAAATATGTGGGGTTTTTTCTACTGATGTAGCTAGGCTGCTATATAAGCTGATGTACAAGTATCCTGTTCTACCAAGTTTTGATTTTACATTATTATATTTGAAAATTGAGTAGCTATGATTCAGATTTATAATGGATATTCATGGTGGACCACTCCACCATTCGATCATGTATAATCTTCTGATCTCTATTATGTCGATGCCAGTTAACAATGACTAGAGTGTAGAGGCTAGTGTTAGTTCGATCTGATCATGCGTTTTATAACAGTGTTTATTCTTCTTTTCATTGTAGGTCGGTTAAGAGATTTCACTGGTGGATATCGAATTCCCATGCACTTTGTTGGTTCGTGTTGTATATTAAGTGGGTTCATGCTTGGTGCCATTGGCATAATTCGGAAAGTGAAATCTCGAAAAGATGATATAACTTAGAATCAGAAACTTAAATCGCTAAGAGAGCACATCCTTTTAGTTTTCCGTCGCCAGGGATATCGGTGTGTCGCTTGTTGGTTTATCGGTTGAATAATTATAGAGCTTATTATGTTTGTTTTTTTTGTTTATAAATTATCTTGAACCGAATGCAACTGAATATCGATGGCATCCTATCTGTGTACAAACTCAACTTTTCATGGGAACACTCGCATAATTCATCGTAATTCTAATTACACATACCACTGTGTTGACTTGTTCCACTGTCTGCTTATGACGGAGATGGGAATAATTTTCGGATGATAGCATGTTCATTCCATGAAAATACAGCATTTCCTGGCAAGACCAATCGCCTAAGAGCGCAGTAACAGAAGCAATCTCAAACAATACAATTCGTTGCCAATAAACTCGTTGCCAGTACCGATTACGGAATTTAAAGTTCATTACACCCAATTTGAGCAGACTGCTACATAAACATAATAGCAATTACTGTTAAAATATACAGCCTTCTCTTCACAATGACCAAAATTTCGCACCACACACAGGAGTATGAAGTATTAACAGCTGCAATTTGATTTATCATATCAAACTAAACCGCTCACCGTGCTCTCTCCCCAGAAGCTGTGTATCGTATAACTCAGTATAACACTAACTCGATAAAGTTAAGCACAGCCAGTGTCTGGATATTCTAAAAATTCCACACCACCCGGGGGGTCAGCCCAGGTCAGCTGCTATCGACTCAAATAAACGTAAAAATAACTGGTGGGAGATACATATATCTAGAAATAACATTTACTAGTAGTATAGAAATAATCCTACACTTTCGTGACGGGAGACCAACATTTTCTCCTTATTTTCGAGGTTTTCCTGACTTGTGGGCTAAAGTGATCTTGACCTTTGACCTTCATATTGTTATGGGGTACATCGTCTTCCCCTCATAACCACTCGCAAGAAATTCCGATTTTTAATATTTCTGATTTTAGGCCATATTGACATTGAGCTATGAACAATTCTGATAAGCGACATCTGCGTGACCACATAGTTATTCTGGTGAGATTTCAGAGGAATCGGCGAATTAATTGAGAAGATAGGAAGCAAAATTTCGAAAACAGCAGAGGGACAAATATTCGATAAGGTGAATGTACCTTTCGTGGGACTTTTCAGCTATAGCTGACGTATCCAACAAAAGAACCTAGTAATTAGAACTATGGACTACGTCATTAAAACGAAATCTTTGAGTCTCACGTGTTGCACGCTGATCTGTCATCACAGCACCTGAGCTATCGTATCCAATTCCGCTGATTATCTAGCCTGGGCGATTTGGGGTGAACCGCAGCCTTGGGGGAGGGGGCAGCCTAGGAGGTAAAGTACCCACTATAGATTTTTGCTATCCCTAAGGCTAGAAGGCTGAAACTAATTGCACAAAATTAGACGTCACATGACATTCTCAAATGAAAGCATCCAAGGCTGCTAAAAAACAGGGAAGGAATTGGTCCTGTTCAATATATTTCTGATGTGTCTCCCGCTGCATACGTGGTATGAATTTGTGAATCGTAGCTCTAATTATTGAAGAGACTCATCAATACTGTAAAGAAAGTCTAGGCAAATGAGAGTTGCGTATGTGGTACCAGTGGACGATGGAAACAATTTTATCGAGGCGTTCAACTGTTATCACAATTGTTTGACGATCCAATGGAATTACCGTTCCCCGATAAAGAACACAACACCGAAGATTAAAAATTGTATATTATCTGAACTAGACAAGATAACATTTTGGTAGTAAACCTACAATATTGCCGAGGTCGGTGTCCGCATCGTAGTGAACATTGTTGCCCAGGATGCATAGCGGCATTCATTCACGGTTTATGTATCCATGCATACTGCAACCTGCAGTCAAAGCTCAATGACATTGTTATTGTAGACATGTACAAGAATAAAGTCACTGAATCTGATTCATATTCATTTATTTGTGTGGCAATTGACAGCCAGAAAATACTATAAGTAGCCTAGAGGTCTTCTTCAAGATTACACGTATGCCTACCGGTACATCGAATAATTATTTTAAAATCACATTCAGCAATTGCACACAGCAAAAATACCCTTACGTTACTAAAAAATTCAAATCACAGACACAGAAAACCATTATTAACATCAAAAATTAATTTTACCTCCACTGCCTGGCTCAAGCGGAAAATTAGTGGGGTATATATCCCACCTGGGATATTAAATCAAAGTTTGGATATTGAGATATATCCTAATTTGGATATTTTCACCGATTTTCATACTAAACGGCAATGTCGAATTTCGGCATCTAAACTACAAAAACAAGATAGAATCTACTTCACAAAACTGCCAATACTATTGTATAATTTTGCTGACCTTTTCTCGCCGACATTATTCTCTGTGCAATTGCAATTACGTGCAATACTTTTTGATGTTGTTGTTGCAGTATACTTCCTATCACTAACTACTGTTGTATGTCTTTATACGAACAGGAGAACTAGCAAAATATGCCAGCTTGAAAATATGGAAGTATGAAAAAAATATCCAAATTGGGATATTTTATCCCAATTGGGATATATATCTCAGTTAGTCCTTTTCCTTGACCTGTTCAACGAGCTGTCATTACGGATATGGTAAGAATGAAGAACATTACTTTTGCTGGATGACAAATGATGCTAGACGATAAGATTAGTCAATTTGAAAATTGCAGTAAAAAGGATGCTTTCGCTTGATGAAATAAATCAAGTTTTCCTTGCAAGAAATGTTTTCAAACTTAGCGCACAAAACGGCGGCTTTCAGACATGCCATGTACTCCAATCATGCAGTAGCGCGGAAACTTGCAACATTCATTTATTTGACAATATTAATAAGTGTGCGCCGGGAAACAAGTAATCAATTAAGTGACGAGTATAAA
>JAVTVY010044678.1:0-20322 GCA_036873755.1 Hanleya hanleyi | reverse complement strand
CGTTTTTTGTCAGATTTTCTTCCCGTAAATGAGTCCCGATTTTTAGGCACACCCAAGGGGCATAACTGAGGCAGGACAAACTTTACTCCATGATCCCGATCAGCGTGTAGATGAAGCCAGCACTCGATTTGTACGTACTCGTTTGCAGCGTTGATAATGCTGAATAGGATGGCATTATAGATATAAGCTATTAAGAAGACAAGAATAATTATGATGTAGCAGAACAAGGGCAGTCTATCGTATTATGAAATTAGAGAGGGGCCATTACTACGAAACTGCGGAGGGCCACCTTAAGGGGCAGGATGTTTTTTACGAAATTAATTATTCACATGTATCGTAATCTCAGAGGGTTTGCGAGTATGGCGGTATACAACACTTGCCAGTTATACATATTATTTTGGGAAATCCGACCGATAACTTTCCCCCTACCCTATCTTTGTTTTGATCACTTTGCCAATTCTAGCAGGATTTTCGAGAACAAAACTCAAAATTAACCTATTTCTTCTTAATAATGGTCATCCATTCGGCAATATGAAGGCCGTGGTTACTTTTCCGCTTTCCAATGATAGCAGAAACGCGGGGAAATGCAAATAAGCGATGAAACCAAGTCAAATTATTGGTAATTTTTGCACTCAATTTTCGAAACATGGGAAATACTTCAGAAACTTGAGAAATAATTTGTAAAACCATAATAATATACATCCATTCCATCCTTTATGGACTGTAAATGGGTTCTCTTGTAAAGAAAATTTACACTGGCAAATTTATATCATTCTGATAGGACCTCGTTCTGCCATAATATCCACCGAAATCTCAGTCCAGGGGAGGTAACTCCTGTATGGAATGCAGTATGCAGTAACCTCAATTGTATACTAATGGACACACTGTGGATTATTTTAATCGAACTCCTGGTCTTCTTTCCACCTGCTTCCGAAAATAGCGCTTCAGGTGTAACTAGACAGTCAAAATTAAACAATCTGGCGTAATGATACATCTCCGCTCCGTAACGGAGTCTACATTAAGATAATGCTTAGACTCCACTATTATGCCTTAAAGGGTGCACTCCGGAGATTCTTTTATTCGGCATGGAATAGACTATGGGTCCGTTTTTCGGCCACCAGTTGTCGCAAAACCTTCAACCCAAATCACTTATATGTATATATTTTCTGAAAGAGCATGATGAAACTATTATTTTAAGATATAACACTGCTATGTTATAGAAAAATTTAACTCGAACATTCTCCTCCATGCTTGCTTCATTTTTCCTAGAAAACCCCTTAAAAATGTCGAAAAATGGTCAAATTCGGCTCAATTTCCAGAAAAATCTGTAAGAGCGATTTCAATTAAACTTCTTACTCACGTTCCCTGGTCCGGTCTCAACTTAAAAAGGCAAACAAAAGTGGGTGTCAACCTGCCCGTTTTTTGTCAGATTTTCTTCCCGTAAATGAGTCCCGATTTTTAGGCACACCCAAGGGGCATAACTGAGGCAGGACAAACTTTACTCCATGATCCCGATCAGCGTGTAGACGAAGCCAGCACTCGATTTGTACGTACTCGTTTGCAGCGTTGATAATGCTGAATAGGATGGCATTATAGATATAAGCTATTAAGAAGACAAGAAGAATTATGATGTAGCAGAACAACGGCAGTCTATCGTATTATGAAATTAGAGAGGGGCCATTACTACGAAACTCCGGAGGGCCACCTAAGGTCGTATCGCCCCGAGTTGAAGCCGAGCACAGGTAACTGGCCTAGGTATTATAGGAATCGGGCTTTCAATTTCTCCGCATACGGTTTAGGTAAAGGTACATCCTGCGACTGAATGGATTCCGGCTCCTGGGTGTCAGACTCTGACTCGGACTCTGACTCTTCATCGTCGCTGAACGATACACCGGGTGTAGGAATCCGATCGTCCAGTTGGTCCAGTACGTCCTGGAACTTGGACACCAACAATTCCGTACTGGCCGCACTGACTTCCTCTAAATAACCCATCATGCGGGTAATCAACTCATGGGAGACACGAAACAGACGGGCGCAGCGTCATAGCCGGGTACGTTGGTGGAAATGCTCACACTGAGGGGAATATGGCGCTGCGTCCACTGCGTTTTCGCTGAGAACATGTCCATGGGCTCCAGCAGGGCCTCGAAATCGTAACACGCCCCGTAGGGAAATAACGGTGCTCTTCCGGTATGATAAGACCCTCATCGGCCAGCTCCTCGAAAATAGTAGGCGTATTATGATACACGCCACCAGGAAATTTGCGTTTCACACTGTTGTCACAAATCTTCTCGTGTCGATGTAAGTTGGCGGAACGGTCAAACACCCGATGGCATTGGGCACAACTGTAGGACTGGGCGTACAGGCTCATATCGTAGGTGAGGGAAAAATGACTCACCCCATTGTCGTCGAAGACATTGACTTTCATCGTAGAAGCATACCGTTCTGTTGAGCGATGAACCAATTCAGCCACAAATATGTCATCCTCGCATCGTAATCGGTATACAAAGATATTGATGCTGAACAGTTTCCACGACATCCAAATACTTAAAGGGGACTCCCCGGAACTGCCGCTCATCCAAGTCTTGCTCCTGTAAATACTGTCTCCAATAACCATTGGCCACTTTGTCACAATTCCGGGGATGACACTCGTCCAAATGCACGGCCAAATACCGAAACAGACATTTCCGGTCTTTGTAGGGGCCATGTTTGCCCGTCGTTAACGCATACAGTCCTCTTCGATGAAGCAGCCAAGGTGGAAGAATGACAGGAGCACCGATAGGATGATCTCTCATTTTGGTGACGAAAAATGTGACGTTCGTCACCATTTCTACAGTCCATTTGGTATTGGGGCGTTGCAACCGGGCCCATCCCAACGGGTCCAACGTAGTTAGTTGGTCGATGAGTGGCTCCAGAGAAATAGCATCCGTGACCGTGAACGGCTGGTCAAACACATAGGTATTATTGCTGGGATAAAAATACCGCAACTGGTCCGTCTCTTTGTGCCGTAAGATGTAGCCGAATGTGATATTCAACTTGAACGCTCTCACCTGATCTGTGAAAATGTTCTCGGCGTAAGTAGAAAGATACGTGAGGTCCTGCAGTCGAAAGTTATACAAGTCCAATAGACGACGGTGACGGTGAAAACAATGGCGTATGGTGGTCCAGTGACGTCGATAAATCTCACTCACACGCTCGTCTTCGGGCAAGACTTCAGCCGGAGGCGCTCCTGGATCCCCTGGAAAATCTTCTCCACGTCTCATGCTGCAGTGAGGCTCCGGCAAGTAGCTCCTGTCGTCAGAGTGGTTCAGGCGGGTCAGGTAGGCTGGTGAGGCAGGCTGGTCAGGTAGCTCCGTTCGGCAGGCCAATGAATGCAGCAACACCCCTAAAAATTTCCACTTTTATACGTTTTTTCGTGACATTCGGGTCTTTTCGGTAACCTCCGTGTGTCTTCGGTCACCTCCGTGTCTTTTCAGTCACCTCCGTGACTCTTCGGTGAGACATTCGGGTCTTTTCGGTGACCGCCGTGTGTCTTCGGTCACCTCCGTGTCTTTTCGGTCACCTCCGTCACATCTTCACGGACCTCACCGAACTCTCCGTGACTCTTCGGTGATCTCCGTGTCTCTTCGCACACCTCCGTCACATCTTTCGGTCACCTCCGTCACATCTTCACGGACCTCACCGAAAAGACGCGGAGGTGACCGAAGACACACGGAGGTGAACGACATTGTGGGAAAAACCCACAGACAAGTCAGTACATCTCCTATCATGTTCCCACGGACCCCACCGAAAAGACACGGACCTGACCGAAGAAACACGGAGGTGAACGACATTGTGGGGAAAACCCCAGTACATGCTCCGCTCACCGAAAAGACACGGAGATGAACGACATTGAGGCCCCACAGACAGGTCAGTACATATCCTATCATGTTCACAGGTCACGCCCCATTCACCCAGACCGGAAGTGACGTCATACGGCAAGGTCACGCTCCTTTCACCCAGACCGGAAGTGACGTCATACGGGACTGGTGGCACCCCCTGGCGGAAAAAGGGGACCAAGAGTTACCTCCCTGGAAAAGGGGCCTCGAAATGCTCTTTCCCTACTACTTGCGTTCACCGCTGAAGACCGGAAGGTCACCCCCGTCCTGTTAGGCATAATAGTCCATATAGCTGCGTGCATCGCACTCGTAAGGTACTTTCATTATACAAAGTTGGGAGAACGTGATTGTCGGAAATGCAGTGTCAGCACCACTTTCCCTCGTTGAAATGCGACCGGTCGTCCCGTGTCATCTCTTATAATCGATGTAATCGAAGTCCACGTGATTCTTGAAGGGAAAGGTTTTTATGGTATACTTTGCAGCGGGAAAATGAGTTTGAAACCGAGCTGGTCGACCCCCTATTTTCTTTGTTAATTTTTGTTGATCCTTCGACTGGGCACAGTGTCGGCGAGTTTCATAACAATCGATTGTCAAGTTTTTTCTGTGATGGGGAGAGAATATGACCTATTTTGGACCAAATTTAGAGGATTTTTCTGAAGTTCGATGAGAACACATCGAGCGAACTGTTACTGTGTAGGGTGAGGTAAAACATGGCGACTGAACTTTCCTGGTGCTGCTGTTGGTTTTAATAGTTGTTTCGGGCCTTGGGCACTTGTTCCTGCTGTCGTGATCGTCGTTGGATGCTACGTGTCATAGATCTTGATGGACGTAGTTTCAGGAGGTGGCGTGGTAAAAGGGGTGAAAAAGTAGGTGCCCGCCGTTGTGGTGTTTTGGGGCGTGACTCCGGTTCCCACTAGGCTTCCCAATTGTGTGGAGTCTGTCGTTGTGCACGACTCGGTGAGTCACGCTGCATCCAGGCCCAGCGCTGGGTGTTCCCCACCAATTCCTGTGGTACATGCATGTCTTTCAAGCCTTGAGCGAAGACCTCCCATCTTCGAGAATCCGTATGCGACCTGCGTTGACGCGTCAGGTCATTCACTAAATCCGTCATTTGGATACCGCGGACGACCTGATTCTGTACCAGTAGTTCGCCTTTATTATTCCAAGTCATGTTAGGGTTCTGTTTCATCCGTTGTAATACCAGGCCAGCTTGTTTCTTGAACGACGCAGGTACACTCTCCAGCACTTCGTCTTCCACCCACTGTGGGACTGTGGGTAGTACCCCTTGTAATGGCGGCTGTTGGAGCGGTGTGTCGCGTTGTGGTGGTGGTGGTGGTGGTGGTGGTGCTGTGGTAGAGAGGGTTTTGTATTGGTCCATGAACGTCATCTACCGTTGAAACGTCTCATTGTACAGTTTACTTTCTCACTGTCGCTTACCCCGGCCTTTGTAAGATCTGTTCCATCTCTTCATCGAGGGTGTTTATGGTCTTCACCGTAGGTGGGACAGTGTAGGGCGATTGGGGGTTTTGAAGGAGCCGTGGTTCGACGAGGACCATTTTTTTCGTGTGGTTCATTGTCGGCCGAAGAGCCCACCCAATACTGGACCCAACACGGAATTTGCCAACGGTGCTAAAATAGCCCCGAGAAAGCCGCCTTTCTGTAACACCTTTTCTGTAACACGGCCAAATACCGAAACAGACATTTCCGGTCTTTGTAGGGGCCATGTTTGCCCGTCGTTAACGCATACAGTCCTCTTCGATGAAGCAGCCAAGGTGGAAGAATGACAGGAGCACCGATAGGATGATCTCTCATTTTGGTGACGAAAAATGTGACGTTCGTCACCATTTCTACAGTCCATTTGGTATTGGGGCGTTGCAACCGGGCCCATCCCAACGGGTCCAACGTAGTTAGTTGGTCGATGAGTGGCTCCAGAGAAATAGCATCCGTGACCGTGAACGGCTGGTCAAACACATAGGTATTATTGCTGGGATAAAAATACCGCAACTGGTCCGTCTCTTTGTGCCGTAAGATGTAGCCGAATGTGATATTCAACTTGAACGCTCTCACCTGATCTGTGAAAATGTTCTCGGCGTAAGTAGAAAGATACGTGAGGTCCTGCAGTCGAAAGTTATACAAGTCCAATAGACGACGGTGACGGTGAAAACAATGGCGTATGGTGGTCCAGTGACGTCGATAAATCTCACTCACACGCTCGTCTTCGGGCAAGACTTCAGCCGGAGGCGCTCCTGGATCCCCTGGAAAATCTTCTCCACGTCTCATGCTGCAGTGAGGCTCCGGCAAGTAGCTCCTGTCGTCAGAGTGGTTCAGGCGGGTCAGGTAGGCTGGTGAGGCAGGCTGGTCAGGTAGCTCCGTTCGGCAGGCCAATGAATGCAGCAACACCCCTAAAAATTTCCACTTTTATACGTTTTTTCGTGACATTCGGGTCTTTTCGGTAACCTCCGTGTGTCTTCGGTCACCTCCGTGTCTTTTCAGTCACCTCCGTGACTCTTCGGTGAGACATTCGGGTCTTTTCGGTGACCGCCGTGTGTCTTCGGTCACCTCCGTGTCTTTTCGGTCACCTCCGTCACATCTTCACGGACCTCACCGAACTCTCCGTGACTCTTCGGTGATCTCCGTGTCTCTTCGCACACCTCCGTCACATCTTTCGGTCACCTCCGTCACATCTTCACGGACCTCACCGAAAAGACACGGAGGTGACCGAAGACACACGGAGGTGAACGACATTGTGGGAAAACCCCACAGACAAGTCAGTACATCTCCTATCATGTTCCCACGGACCCCACCGAAAAGACACGGACCTGACCGAAGAAACACGGAGGTGAACGACATTGTGGGAAAAACCCCAGTACATGCTCCGCTCACCGAAAAGACACGGAGATGAACGACATTGAGGCCCCACAGACAGGTCAGTACATATCCTATCATGTTCACAGGTCACGCCCCATTCACCCAGACCGGAAGTGACGTCATACGGCAAGGTCACGCTCCTTTCACCCAGACCGGAAGTGACGTCATACGGGACTGGTGGCACCCCCTGGCGGAAAAAGGGGACCAAGAGTTACCTCCCTGGAAAAGGGGCCTCGAAATGCTCTTTCCCTACTACTTGCGTTCACCGCTGAAGACCGGAAGGTCACCCCCGTCCTGTTAGGCATAATAGTCCATATAGCTGCGTGCATCGCACTCGTAAGGTACTTTCATTATACAAAGTTGGGAGAACGTGATTGTCGGAAATGCAGTGTCAGCACCACTTTCCCTCGTTGAAATGCGACCGGTCGTCCCGTGTCATCTCTTATAATCGATGTAATCGAAGTCCACGTGATTCTTGAAGGGAAAGGTTTTTATGGTATACTTTGCAGCGGGAAAATGAGTTTGAAAACGAGCTGGTCGACCCCCTATTTTCTTTGTTAATTTTTGTTGATCCTTCGACTGGGCACAGTGTCGGCGAGTTTCATAACAATCGATTGTCAAGTTTTTTCTGTGATGGGGAGAGAATATGACCTATTTTGGACCAAATTTAGAGGATTTTCCTGAAGTTCGATGAGAACACATCGAGCGAACTGTTACTGTGTAGGGTGAGGTAAAACATGGCGACTGAACTTTCCTGGTGCTGCTGTTGGTTTTAATAGTTGTTTCGGGCCTTGGGCACTTGTTCCTGCTGTCGTGATCGTCGTTGGATGCTACGTGTCATAGATCTTGATGGACGTAGTTTCAGGAGGTGGCGTGGTAAAAGGGGTGAAAAAGTAGGTGCCCGCCGTTGTGGTGTTTTGGGGCGTGACTCCGGTTCCCACTAGGCTTCCCAATTGTGTGGAGTCTGTCGTTGTGCACGACTCGGTGAGTCACGCTGCATCCAGGCCCAGCGCTGGGTGTTCCCCACCAATTCCTGTGGTACATGCATGTCTTTCAAGCCTTGAGCGAAGACCTCCCATCTTCGAGAATCCGTATGCGACCTGCGTTGACGCGTCAGGTCATTCACTAAATCCGTCATTTGGATACCGCGGACGACCTGATTCTGTACCAGTAGTTCGCCTTTATTATTCCAAGTCATGTTAGGGTTCTGTTTCATCCGTTGTAATACCAGGCCAGCTTGTTTCTTGAACGACGCAGGTACACTCTCCAGCACTTCGTCTTCCACCCACTGTGGGACTGTGGGTAGTACCCCTTGTAATGGCGGCTGTTGGAGCGGTGTGTCGCGTTGTGGTGGTGGTGGTGGTGGTGGTGCTGTGGTAGAGAGGGTTTTGTATTGGTCCATGAACGTCATCTACCGTTGAAACGTCTCATTGTACAGTTTACTTTCTCACTGTCGCTTAACCCCGGCCTTTGTAAGATCTGTTCCATCTCTTCATCGAGGGTGTTTATGGTCTTCACCGTAGGTGGGACAGTGTAGGGCGATTGGGGGTTTTGAAGGAGCCGTGGTTCGACGAGGACCATTTTTTTCGTGTGGTTCATTGTCGGCCGAAGAGCCCACCCAATACTGGACCCAACACGGAATTTGCCAACGGTGCTAAAATGGCCCCGAGAAAGCCGCCTTTCTGTAACACCTTTTCCTTTTGTGTTTGAGAGAATCGCTTCTGGACCAGGGTTCGGAGACCTGTCTTATGCTTGGCCAACTTGGTCTTCTGAGCCGGAGGATTTTAACAAATTGTACCCGATCTCGCACAGACAGCGTACACGGTCAGGGTCCGCGCCGCGTACAATGGTTCGAACCAACTCTGGTGGGGCCGTCTTCAATACACGGATCGTCGGGGCGTGCTTCCGTACTCGCGCAGACATCATGTAAAACTAATGCTAGAACCCAAAACTCTGCCCTTTTTATCCTTTTGCGGGCTACCTCCTGAATATTGAACAGAGACAAAGTCAACCATGATGTTGTATTAATTCTTTTATTATCCCCATCATCAAACACACACTCCAGCTTGAGGAGCCATTGTGGGTGTGTTTACATTATTTTTGCATGTACACGTGGTGGGTCTCTCCGGGAAAGATTCCGGTCCGTAGTCGAAGGTGATCGGGGGTGGCTTGCTTGAGGTCGAAGAGCATATACCCGTGCTGATGGGTTGTTGTATCTTTAAAGGCTTCCAACGCAAACGGTGTGCGGCCGGGATACATTTGCCTCGCCAGGTGCAGCAGTTGAGTGGTATCTCTCGGGTTTTTGAAGACCACCAGGTAGTGGGCATTTAAGCTGATGTTCCGATTTTCTTTGTTTTTACTGAACAGATTCTGCACAATGTAGATGATGCTGAGCCGTCGATGATGGCTGCCTTTGGTAAAGAGTGGGGTGACCCGCGCATCCGCCATGAGATCATCCAGAACCACCAAGGTGTCCGGTTCCAAATCGGCCAGGTTGGGTAGGCCTTCCACGAACGTGATGTGGGGCATTGCTGCACACGCTGCCTGCCATTCTCCGTAACACCACACGACTCGGGCAATGGGCGGGGTGATCATGCTGTCGGCGTGTTGAAGGAGCTTCCTGACGAAGTGCGGTTTGCCGGAGCCCGTCGGTCCTGCGATGACGCAAATGAAGGGATGTTGACACCGAGGGTCCATGGTTGGAGGTGTATCCGCTGTCGTGGTAATCCGCTCTTGTAAATTTGGTACGAGTGAACTGGGGTGGTGGTGGGTACAACAACAACGTCGGTTGCCGTTGTCAATCGGCGTTCACTGTGAGTGATGAAATCCGTTGAGTTTTGAGACGTAGTGGGTGTACTTGGTGTAGGGCTCTATGTGGACTGTATACTGGTTGTGGAACTCGATGTGGCTTGTACACGTGGTGTGGTGGTGATGACTGGGCTCGTTTCGATCACGGGGTTGACTGGTGTAGAGAAGGTCTGTAGACTGGTTTGACTGCCACTCACAGTTGGAGTTCTAGGTTGGTTAAGTAGAGTGCTGAGGTAGGCTACGTCGTAAAACACACCTCCGTACAACACACTCAGCAGGGTTAGCAATATCACCACAAAGCCCGCTTGCGCTTTGCGCGTTTTGGGAGACGCTGTGTTCAGAGGCAGCTGCTGTTTGTCCATAGCAACGTGTTCATGTTCGAACGTGGAATGAAGGATGAGGGTAGTGGTGTCTGGCTCTATAGTCGTTTCACCTGGTTGGCAGCGACCCAGGAATTGAAGGAACTGGGCCAGCCTTGCCATTTGACGAAATAAAACAGTTTGCCACGTCGACGTTCCGTTTTCAAAATCTGCTCCACCGTGTAGTAGTCTTGCTGTGTTTTTACGACAGGCTGTAATTCCGTCTCGTAAAACGTCCCTAGCAACGGTCCCCCTTGAAGATCTTCCAGTTCATAGACTCGCTGTTGTCGGGGTAGGCGCCGTTTAATCAGGAAGTGCTCATCGCTCCAGTTGGGCAAGTAACTTTTCTCGAACTTGCCCTTGACTTTACTGATCCGTACAGGGTCCCCAACCTTGTACACCTCCTTCGGCGTTCGCTGCGATTGCCTGGGGTACAAGACACGCCGGACTTGGGCTTCATTGCGTTGGGTCACGGTAATGGGGGCTCTCTCTATACTCCGGTGATAAGCTCGATTGTAACCACTCACAAGTTTCGGGAGAACATCGATGTACCGCCTTGTATTCTTATAGGTGAAATATTTATACATGCGGCCGTTGAATGTCCTGTTGAACCTTTCCACCACGGAAGCCTTGGTCTCGTTGTACGTATGGAAGAAAAACACCTTCTGGGCTTTCAGAAACTGTTGGAACGGTCTGTTGAGGAATTCCGTGCCTTCGTCGGTTTACAAATACAAGGGTTTGCGCCCGGTCTTGAAGATGTCCTTGAACGCCGCTATGAGATTCGCACCCGTTTTCGTCCGGATGGGTACCACCCACGCATACTTTGACAGGATATCGATGCACGTCAAGATATACCGATTCCCATCGTTGTGTTTGGCAAAGGCGCTCATATCGACCAAATCCGCTTGCCATTGGGCATCTAGTCCTCCTACGATGACCCGGTTCCGTAGAAAATGGCGACGGGCAGCTCGATGTAAGGTATAGGTGTCTTGTTTTCTTAACCAATCTCGGACTTGGGTACGTTGTATCCCCTGGGGTTTGGCCGCTCGATAGAGAGCCGACAATGCACTATAGGCCGCCGGACTGTCGGGACTGTAGTATGAGTTATCCAACACCTTCTCCCAGCGCTTCATGGTGACACAATGATGATGGACCCTGGCTCTATCGTTTATTTATAACGGGTATATCTTGGGCCGGAGTTTCTTTCTGATTTTCTTCTTTGGCTTCTGCCAGCACATTGTCCATGGTAAATGACCAGTCCAACTCGTCTGATGACCGCTCTTCCTCCGTAAGCACTTGATCCACATCTGCCACGGCATCTTCCAATACAGACCATAGAACAGGGTGAAGGGTAAAATGCACTGTACCCCCATCTAGCCGAGCCAATTGAGCAAAGAAGGGGCCGCGTCGGATGTACACATCGTGACACAAGTGAATGAGGTCGCCGTCCAGTTCACCAGACAACACCCGTTTGAATTTGGTCCAGCCCTCCCGGGACAGACGAATATGAGCCGGGCACGGTTGTGTAGGGTCTGCATCACAGATGTCTCCTACCTCCTCCATGATATCGACCTTATCCGCATAGACGTGCAGGAAGACCTCGGCGGTCAAGCTGAGAAACGCCCGTATTATATGCTCCGTCATGGTCAGTACGTGAATGGTACAAGAGTTGACTGTCTCTCGTATTTATAGGGAGAAAAAGTTTATGACGTGAGATCAAAGGATCGGGTGTTCATGTCACTGGGCTGACAGTCTAGCCGGATAATCAATGGCATTGTCGTCTGCCTCCGCTCCATCGCTAGGTTTGGTAATTTGTTCATTTGGGTTCTGCCGTCGCTTCACTCAGGGCACGAGCCCAGCACAACTGAACAGCTGACCGCTCGTTCGGTGTAAACAGTTGGTCCACAATAGGCACCAAAGATCGGAGTCTAGGGTGAAGCCTCGCGTAGGGTCCTGGTGACGGAACAGGCGTGGGAAGAAGGATCCACGGTGTACGTAGATGGCATTGTCTATGTGGATGAGGTTTCCGTCGAGCTCACCGCTCAACCCGTTTAAATTTGGGCCAGCCGTCACGCTGTAGCGTAACCGTATACATACGGTCTCAGCGCGCGACCAGCAAACATCTCCACGGTCTTCAACGATGGTGACTTTATCCTCATAGACGTGTAACACCATCTGGGGTGTACGGGGCAGGATGGCTCGTAGGACTGGTGACATGGTTGACCCAATGACGAACGGTGAATGACTCACACTCTGACTGTCTCTCGTATTTATGGTCGAGTCCCTCGGTGAAATGGTTGACCCAATGACGAACGGTGAATGACGCACACTGTGACTGACCCTCGTATATATCGGTTGCACATAAGCGCATCTGTGGAGGCTCTGAAGAGCCGTTCCTCTTCTGTCGCTGTCATTGCCACAGCGTCAGGGTCAATAGGGCAAAGACCATTACTAGGCCAACGAGACGTCGCTGGTTCCGGCGTGAGCGGTCGTGATCCATAACCCGGGCATCAAGGAAGGCTGTCATAGTACAGTAGTGGTGATTGATAGCACACCTCTCCATCGAGTCCACTCTGTCGAGGACCGCTTCTGTGGACTTTTTCGTGATCTGGCGTCGCCCCTCGTTGTCGTCGCAATCTCCAAACATGGACCGAACCACTGCTCGGTAACCCATGAGTGAATTAACCACGGTTGCATGCTGTAAAATGCGAGTCGAATAGGGATGGGTGTCCGTCATGGCTCTGCAACCGTATGAATGGGGGTGTGGGATCCAGAGGGATGTGTTTTATAGACCATGTCACACATGCGCGCCTATACGTAGCTCTGTGGGTGTAGTCCGTTGTAAGTACTATTCTGATTGGTTAGTCCAAAAAGAGACCAACAACAACAGCAACAGATTACAGGTCAATCTTTTTATTATCCCTCCATCACAGCACATCCACGCTGGAGGAACCGCTATGGGTGTGTTTACATGCGGATGTGACGTCATAGTGACGTCATTCGCGCGCACACTGTGGACCCTGATTTACACACACTCGGCCCCATGCTATAAAGCTATGGCGTGAAGTTTACATGCGGATGTGACGTCATTCGTGCGCACACTGAGAACCCGGAATTTTTGCGCGCAGGGTCAAAGGTCAGTTAATGATGCGCAGGGGTCAAAGGTCACTTCCGGTCGCGTGACCGGAACCGGTGGCGCCCCCTGTCGGAAGTAGGTCAATATGAATCAATTTAGCCTGTCAATGGTCAAAAGAGTCAATTTAGCTTCACATCATGTCAGCGGTTAAAGGTCATTTCCGGTCACGTGATAGTAAACATGGAAAAACCCGGATGTAAGATGAGGACCCGGATATAAAACCACAGTACCCGGATGGAAGACGGAGGAACGACGGGAAAAACCCACTGGGAAACCCGGATGTTGACAAGGTCCCGAATATAAAATCCACTGCACACACACACACACACACATACATACACACACACACCCACACGCGCGCAATGAGGTTCAGTCGTACACCAGTACATCTCGGTCCTCGAGTTAGAGGTAGATGAACTGAGTGTGCTAAAAATAGATCACCAGCAAGCGTGCTAGAAAAGGGAAGCGGCCTGGCCGTTTCACCCGACACTCTATCAACCACCAAGATATTCACTTGCACAACTTGCCAGAAGCAGTTTACTCGTCTAGATAATTTACGACGCCACGAGGCCTCCATCCATAACGATGCACGGTGTACTTGTATAACCTGCGCACGGTCACTCAATCGGGAGGATCATTTACTGCGCCACGAACGCTCATTCCACGAGGGCGCGACGGAACAATATAACGATTGTGGTCAACTCTTCAAACGACCCAGTCAGTTAAGACAGCACCAACGTTTGATTCATACCCCGTCTCTCCGGTTTGGGCGACAACTTCCCACTAAAGAGGCATCCAGGAGGATCAAAACCCAGTGAAGATGAGCCCGGGGAGACGAATGCCACTGGTGATGCGATCACAGAGAGCCCGCCTATACTCACAGTTCAGAAGAGCCTAGATATTCAGCCAGTCCCTAGCATTACTGTCGCCATTACAAGCGTCTGGTCCGTCATTCATAATTCAGCCGTCGTCCATTAGAGAATATCCGCGTCCATAATCCAAAGACCTATTCCATATTCCATATAACAGTATTAGCACCAAATTCAAAAAAGACAATCATACTATACATAAAAATAGGCTTGTTTCCTGCAAGAGAGAAGCGGTCAACAGTTTTCAATGATGCCGGCAAGACATCATGATGATCCAAAAATATGAAATCCGTATCGCTGATCAGTATTCTTAATCCATAATATTCGTTGTATGGTCGTCATCTAAAGAATGATGTATCTCAGCCACGCTTTGATTGTGACTGTTCATATGAATACCATGAGGATCTTGAAGTACATGGGTTCATACGGCCCCTAGCCCCGGGTTAAGCGGAATTAAACACAAGTTACGAAACGTAACGCCATAGATCTTGCACGCTACGGTCGTATTTTGCTATCAGCATGCGATATATATCGCCAAATTTGAGAAACTTTAAGTAGAGGCGCTTGGCGGTGTAGCCCTGTTTTATAAGTTTCTTCAACAATGTTTTGTGACGTTGATTAAAATCGTCACATTTAACACAGGATCTAGTAAATGCTACTAGGCGTGATATGTATATGCCATATGCAGGTCCCACTGGAATATTGCTGTCCAGAAAGAGATAGTTTACGATGTCGAAATTGTAATCATCTCTTTTGTCATACAGTCGACGAGAGAGAAGGCCCGCTTCATTTTTATAGAGATATAGGTCTAAATATGATGTGGATCCCATGTCTGTACGGTATGTGACCTTTAGCATCAAGTTCTTCCGTAAGACATTTTGAGTTTTTCAATATCCACATACATTCAACGCCAGAGTTTTTAGAAATAGTGGCGCAATACCTTTCCCAAAATGCTTTTACCTCCTGAAGGGCCCTCGTCAACAGGGTTGAAAGAAGCTTGGTGGTGCAGCTTCTAGAACCAGCTATGAATCTAGCTTTGTATGGTGATTTATGCATTTTGGGAGTCCAGTATACTTTTGGTATATCGTTATGTTTGGTTAGAAGACAAATACCTCTTTCCTTGAGAAACGTTTTGTGATTGTTAAATAAATCTTCCAGAGTAAATGCAGTTTGAGAGTAAGTAGACGTATTTGATGACGATATGTTTATACTCAATTCTTCAACCAGCACCTGGTAATAGTAATATTTACATATGGATATTATATTATTTGGAGCTTTGTCTGCTGGGACTATGACGAATTTACTCTGGAGATTTGCTAAAACTTCTTGCGAATTGGGGCTTCTCAGTACTTGTTTTGCTTGGGGAAGGGTACTCCTGTCAATATGGCGGATTGTTTCAACGACCTTGCTCTTTGTGAGGTCCAGCCAATCGGCGAGTACTGTAGGTTCAACTTTTTCTCGCTTAGACCAATCAATAACCTACTGTTCCAAAGCAGACAGGACTATCTTCTGGTCGGCCTTCAGATTTATATTTCTCGGCTCTCTATATTTAGGTCCCTTCATCAGGAGTAATCTTAGGTCCTTATCACTCACCACACCAAGGTCACCAGTCACAACATGTCTGTATGGTGTATAGATAAAGTCCGACGATTCACAATCACAACTATACCCCCCCGACATGTATAAGTTCCAGTCAAACTCCTTGACAGCATTAGAGTAATTGAATATTTTGGTGGCTATAGATTTAGTATACTTATATGAAATGCAAGGAGGTTCTGTGAAAGGTGGTTCTGTGAAATAGTTTGGTACAGTGTTGCGTACCTCTGGATCATTCAGGAGTCTAGGTAAATTAATAATGTCCAGTCCTTTATCTAAGTAGCTGAGTTTCAAGAAAAGCCGATCTTGGGATGTTTCGATTATGTTCACTGGACGATACAACCGAAAATACGCTATATCTTGACATACTTTAGTTTAGTCATACGCCTGACGACATCGAATATTTTCTGGAAGATGCAGTGGATGTTCCTAGCGATCTGTTACAGGACGCCCATCCAGTGAGTGACATCTATCGGCGTCAATGGCCCATGATACGGCACTGTTTCCACCGGCATCGCCCTATTCAAGATATCTACAATTCCCCACTGACCGACCTCGCCCGTCTACGCAGCTACGTGGAAGCCAACTTCAATGACCAAGCTACGGTCTTCAAATTGAATGTCGCTTTCGGGTAGATCTTACGTCACAAAGAGACGACCAGTTACTGTATTATTATGCCGTCAACGTCAACGCCCCAACACACAATGGATTGTAGAGAGGGTGACCAATATCACGTTTTTCGTTACCAAGCTGACCGACCACCCCCATCGGCTGAATGCGTCACCCTTGCACTGATGAATGGCATAACATGCCGTATATACTGTCTATGTCTACATGCTGATCGTTGACTTGAGCTCAGCAAACACTTGTACCTAATGTGACGGTGCGTTCAATTTGTTTTGCTGAGCTTGTTGTTATTCACGACAACCGCTATCCGCTATACTTGGATGAAATATATACCCCGATGTGATATACATGTAGTGCCCTTGCACACTTCCGAAACTTCCCTTTAACCCGCGCGCGCGTGCTTGCGACCGGATAACGCGCGCGCTGCGGCTGGGCCGGGCCGGGCCGGGGGAAACCCAGATGTTGAAGAGTACCCTGATGTTGAAGAGATTCCGGATGTTCTAGTACATGCATTCCATACGTTTAAGGTCTAAGGAAAAATTGGGTCTCTTCTGTGTTCGGAGGTAAGTAGAATATAAAAGGGGAGTTCTGGGACAGGGAAGCCGGGGAAGCCGATGACGTCGTGACGTCATAAATAGGTCGAAGTCGTGCGGTGTTCGTCTATCGATAGTGTCATGACCATAGCTCAAAGAGGTTGTAGGTCAACGTCTGTTCACCGGACCGCGACAATAGCCTGAGATGTTTGCGATGTTTTATGTCCGCTCAGCGAACCGTGTCTATAGCTTTTTTGCGGTGTTCGAGGTTATGGTCTATTTATGGAGCCATACTTATAGCCCGAAGGTGCGGTGTTCATCGTCTATATATAGAGCTATAACCCGGAGGTGCGGTGTTCACCGAACCGTGGTTATAGCGTGAGAAGCGTGTGCGGTGTTCTATATCCGTTCAGCGGTCCGTGTCTATAGTTAGCGATGGAGCGTGACTAATGAAGGCAGGCGGCTAATTCGGGACCGAAGTCGCATTGATTCCTATGTTGATAGTGTTGAATGAGGCATGAAATGAGTAAATTCCTCAGTTATACCCCTAGGGCGTCCAAATTTCGTTTCGGGGGTAAAAAAAAAATTCGATTTTTTTTTTTTTTTTTTTGGACTTTGCCGATTTTCTATAAATTTTCTATAAATTATCCATGGCGATATCTCGGGAACTAAGACGGATAGAGACTCGCGGCTTACGGCGTCGTATTCCTCTCGTATAGATGCACAATAAAGGCCCTATACAATTTTATCGCCCTACGGTAACTTTCGCCGCAATTAGACGATAATCGGTGTCACGTGACTTGACCATTTCTCGAGAAATAAGCGACATACGCGCACGCTGTTTACGGCGTTGTATTCCTAGTGTCGAGGTCTACCGTAAAGCTCCTATTCTAATTTATCGTATCCCTATAACTTTCGCCGCTATTCGGCGTCGAAAATTATTACTTTGTAGCTTACCACGAATAGGTCCCTACAGCGTCATACCTTATACCCGTGGACACGTGTGATTGATCACTTTTCGCGATGTTCACGAGTGCCTATCGAACCATACGAAAATATCTTATTTTAGAAACAATACTATAGTAGTAGGAGAAGGAGGAGGGGGTGTGTATGTGTGTGTGTGTGTGTGTGTGTGTGTGTGTGTGTGTGGTGGAGTGTGTGTGTGTGGTGGAGGAGGAGGAGGATGTGTGTGTGTGTGTGGTGGAGGTGGAGGAGGAGGAGGGTGTGTGTGTGTGTGTGCGGTCATATAAGGTCGTTTGTACACCATTAGCCTCAGTCTGTATCCATCATCTGACCGGGTACCATGTCGACTACATGTACGTTTTGTGAGAAGACACTCTCTCGTCCCGATAGTATGCTCAGACATATTCGTCTAATGCATAGTCAAGAGACACCACCGAATCCCCCTATACGTCCACCAAATGGAGTAGAGCATCCCTATACGATGACGGAGAGTGGCCCTACGGTATGTGGAAAGACGTCCTGGGCGCTAGCGCATGAGGAACTCGTGAAAGAAGAAGGGCGACAACAACTGCCACCTCGTCCAACCTCAATTCATATTCCATCAACTGAAATGCAACGCATACCATCTCACGATCCAGAATGGTTCGCTAAGAGGAATGAACAAGTGGGAGAGGGATTATATACGAGGACAGCTGCACAGTGGTTCAAACTGAATGGAAATTATGACGAATCCCAGCAGAGGCAGATGATCCATAGGAGCGGGAATGAAATGGAACGACGAAAGAGAAAATGCCCTTCAGATGACGAAGTCATCCATCCTGGTGAAATAGATCAACCTACCCACTTGCGGAAACAGGTCAAATATAACGTGTGGAAAAACATGTTCGGTAAACCTATCGCAAGAGATTGTGAGATTGACATTGACGAGAGAAAACAGCGATATACAAGCCAAGGTTACGACGAGGATGAGTCTGGAGCAAATGCTATGGATGATTATATTCCAACTATGATGAAGACTTTACGTCAAAAATACTACAATCTGCTCGTGAACATACACAAGCTACAAACTGATTATATTCATAACGAGATATTGAAAACAACGAGGCGTCTGCAAACGATATACGACATAGACTACGAGGAAGCACTGAGACAGACGATTAAGATGCGGAAATGCTTATTCGATAAGTTGATTGATGACGGTGAGAGCGAGGACTCCGAGTAAAGACCCCAGTAGGAATATTTGTAGATAAACATTGAATGGAAGGCTAGATGTCGAAATGATACCCACAACAAAGGAGATGTATTTCATATAAGCAGTTTTCTCTCTTTATTTGTAAAGCAGTGCTATGAGTGGATGAATAAAGCTATTATTTGGCAATCTTCGTATTGCTTTGCCTCTATTTCATACTAGTCGTATAATTCCTCCTCCCCTGTGTGTGTGGTGGTTGAGGAGGAGGAATTATACGACTAGTATGAAATAGAGGCAAAGCAATACGAAGATTGCCACACACACACACACATACACACCCACCAATACCCACGGATGTTGTCTTGTGAGGTTATGGTCTTGAGAGGTATTTTTCTCCGGTACCTCACAAGGTATGTTGGCACGAGAAGTGCTTGTGAGGTATCAAAAGAGCACACAAATGGGGAGCTTCTGAGGTACCATACGAGGATGCACATACCTCACAGCAATATATTGAACTCGGTGAAAACACCTCACAGTGCCAATCAATGGATCTACACATTACTCACTGTGTCCTATAGTCCGTCTTGACCTTGTCATAATCATTGCTTCACCCCACTTTTTACCGAGAGTGACCTGCCTCAAGAATAACACTCGAAAATACAGGAAATTCAGCATCAATGCCATATTAATCTTGGGATGAGGTCTCAATTTTTGCAACACACATCAACCGAACAGGCTTCCGAGGTATATCACTGTAAGTCTAGTTCATACCTCATAAGAACAAACACACCTCACAGGGCTAAATTTAAATGCACATACCTAACAAGGTAAAACACACAGCTCTATAAATACCTCACAGGGCTAAATTTATATGCACATACCTAACAAGGTAAAACACACATCTCTATAAATACCTCACAGGGCTGAATTGATCTGCACATACCTAACAAGGTAAAACACACAGCTCTATAAATACCTCACAGGGCTGAATTGATCTGCACATACCTAACAAGGTAAAACACACATCTCTATAAATACCTCACAGGGCTGAATTGATCTGCACATACCTAACAAGGTAAAACACACATCTCTATAAATACCTCACAGGGCTGAATAGATCTGCACATACCTAACAAGGTCAAACACACAGCTCTTCAAATACCTCAGAAGACAACTGTGTCCATGTGTATACCTAACAGACTTCAATTCAGATGTTTTCACTATACCTCATAGAGCCTCATTAAGGATGTTCAAAAGTGTGCATGCAATCATCAAACAGCCATGTATACCAGACATCAACTACAACCCCCGCCCCCCCCCCACCCCATTGGTGAAATTTAACTGTATGTGCCAAGTTTACTAATTATATTTTGGTCTATTCACTTTAGCAAACTGTAGCACAACCTATCAAGCAGCCTGAACAAGGCAGTTGGCAAACAAGGCCGTTTACAGGTACATGTATGACCACACAGCTGTAATGAACCCAGCTTAGGAGAGAG
>JAVTVY010044677.1:0-21278 GCA_036873755.1 Hanleya hanleyi | reverse complement strand
ACATGTGATTCACTGTGTGATTTCCTGTCTATGTTTCATTAAACGATAGATGCAATCAAAGCCAAGATATAACAAGTTTGAATGAGGTATTGTGAAATTTACAGGACGAACAAGAGCCACACATTAACACACAAACCCATAATACTGCAGCGTTAATCTGAAACCCCTTTAAAGGTTATACAAAATGGTCTCAAAATCTGCTGCTTTTTTGTGCTAAATTGTTGTAGAGGTGATTATATAGACTTGTTTTACATTTTTGTATGTTTTCTAACTGCCCAAGGTTGGAAATAGTAGCAGTACAAGTGTGACAATTTCGCGTCCCTTTCAAAACGGCGAAATTGTGACCGCTTGACCTGTGACGTCACAACCTGATTACGATCTCACTCAAATGCCTGTTGTGACGTCAAACTGTCAGCGACATCACGCTAGAACTCCCACAGTTGGGTGAATCTTTCGTAACAGCGCCCGACGTCATAGACTATGACGATTACGGCGCAATCGTAATTAGGTTGTGACGTCATGCACCAGAGGTCACTGCTCCAATACGTTTTCTCCCACATGTGTTCTATTCGTGTCCTAAAACCTACTTCGACGACATTATTCAAGAAAAAATACTAATTTGTTGCTTGGAACATTACTGGGTATGTTTTAATGCAAAGTAGTATAGAGTCATTTGGTATAACCTTTAAATTGCCTCTTGCTGGTGAATCGCGCATCCTCACCCAGAGCTGAATTTGGGCTTCCGAAGGGACAAGGTATTCCCCAGGCAGTCAATTCAATGTTATTACACACGATCTCATTTGCATATGAATAAGTGTCATTTCCAGTCTGGGTGAAACTTGCATGCTGCACGTGGACTCTCCTATTTCACTATATATTTCATGCTGTTCAGATTCTCTCCACTGGAAACATCTTAGTGTCACCCCTATCCTGACTTTGGATTCTTCCATTTTATGTGGTTTTCTCTGGAGGACAAGCTGTGCTGAATGGGGAAATAGCTGGACAGGCTAAAAATAAACTAAACACTTCATTAGCAAACTATCCCGGTACTCAAAACAATGTAGCCATTGACAATTTAAATATCAAAGGAGACTCCACGCATTTTATAATAGTATACATCGCAAGGCAGGTTTCTGTATGCAACCGACTTTGAGCTCTCACCCTTCCTGGGCAGACGGGGGCCCACGTGCGTTACGCACGATCAATATACAGAGTAGGTCAGACAGGAAGATGGGGGGACACCTAGGGGTTTAGCATATACGGTTGACAAATAAGTTAACAATCGCGATCAACATCCGTCGAATGCCATGTATCAAATTTGTTATATAAATGTCATACAAATACGTAATATAATAATGTGTGGTTTGATATCATAAGTCCTTATTCGTCTATCAAATTTCTTCAAATTACGAACATTTTAAGGAGCTTAATTCACCAAATTGTTCACCCGATTAATGTATCATTCTTTATGATATTTTGTCACATCGGACTTTTAATAAAACCAAATCAGTATGGTGAAATTTCTTTGTCGAAGTTTAATATTATATAGTTCATCTCGTTTTCTTCCAAAAAATAATGTATTACGTTATGTAGGGCTATGGGTGAATCAGATTTCTTATAAACAAATTTATCTTATTAATGTACAATGCAATGACTATAATTATCGCGGCAATTTTTACGTTGTGAACTAGGGGAGATAATCGGATATATCGTGCTTTTCTCTCACTTCCGCGATCTAATGTTTTCGATCGAGCAGGTTTTTCTCGTCATTGCAGAGGGGCGTACGATCCAATTTTTACGATCAAGCATCCATTTTGGGACTAAAAAATCACTTCCGGCGATCGAATATTTGGATCGCTTACCGTAAATAGGATATCTTGTTCAGTTATTCTCTGAAAGTATAGCATTGCCCCGTATTCCACCCGATGACCTTTCAAATATTAGCAGTAAGAATTTGTTGGCTTGTGGATTTTAATACAATACATTGTGACAGTGAGGGATTGTTAGAAATGACAAGAATGCATGGCGAGAGAAAAATTTCCCCATTGCGTAAATAGCAAATTCTAAATTTACCGGAGGTGGAAATTTCACTATCCATAGTACGTGGATCTGAACATGTTAAGTGAATAACGAGAAATATACAGCATGTACAGGGTCTTGTACCGCTATATGAGTAATGAGATTAAAACAATAATAATAATAAACGTGTTTTGGGGCAAATTACAACGACTCAAATCCATATGAGCTACCGGTAACATTATATTTTATGCAGGTCTATGTGCAATGTTCGTATCTCAAACCGGTGGCATTTCCATATCTCAAACCGGCGGAATTTCCATAAAATAGTACCGTGTACCGCCCGATATGAAAGAGAATATGGTTCATGAATCACAGCTTTTAATTGTTTTTCTCATGTGTTTATTCATTATGACGGTCTGAATTCCCTAAACAAAGATCGATCTCGCTCTGTGGTAGAGCAGTCCCGTATGGCGAGGCCATGCTTCGCCTCGTGACCGCATGAGTGGGGAAGAACGAACTGTCCACCATGATCTCTATGGAAACGTGCGCGAGAGTCAGCGTGAACCTGTGAGAGTCCGCGTGAACCTGCGAGAGTCAGCGGGATTAGCCACAGAAAAATGGCGACGCCCAGTTCACGCAAGTTTCAGGAATAAACTTCTTGTCTTTGACAGGTTTTATTGTCGATGAACGTTTTTTAGCAAGCGGTTTCATCAGTTCAAGTCAATTTTGCGAGTTCTAGGTAACATCGCTGCAGATCGTTGTTCTTATCATTTTTTACCCCTCGGCCAAAATTTGGCCGAAGGGTATTGTCGTCGTCATGTACGTCTGTCCGTCTGTCCGTCTGGCCGTCTGTCCGTCTGTCCGTCCGTCCGTCTGTCTGTCACACCTTTCTCGTTACCAAGATATCTTCAGAACGACTTACCCTAGGCACACCAAACTTGCAGTGCACATCCTTATGCTTGTGACCCAGAACCCTATTGAATCTGGACCTGATTGGTTAGAAACTTTGGCGGCCATCTTTAATTTATGCGAAACCATCACAGCTTTATTGCTACCAAGATATCTTTAGAACGACTTACCCTAGGCACCCCAAACTTGCGCTGCACATCCATATGCTCATGACCCAGAACCCTATTGAATCTGGACCTGATTGGTTGGAAACTTTGGCGGCCATATTTAATTTATGCGAAATCATTAATCTTGTGTATCTTAGGTACCATTTCTCTGTTCAGTGTGAAACTTGGTATAGATCATCGATGCATCAAGAAACTTCAAAGGAATGACCAAACCAGTTTCCCTGATTCGGTGAAAACCTTGGCGGCCATCTTTAATTTATGCAAAATCTTCAATGATATATATCTCTGATACCATTCAAGTGTTCTATACGAAACTTGGTATTCAGCATCGATGTATCAAGAGATCTGCAATGTATAGCCACATCAGTTCCTCTGAGTGGCGGGAAGGGTGGGCGGCCATCTTTAATTTATGCAAAATCATTAATGATCTCTATCTCTGATACTGTTCGAGTGCTCGATGTAAAATTTGGTATATATCATCGAAGCATCAATAGACTTACGATAAATGACAGTTCTGGCGTTTCTGATTGGGCGGAACCTTGGTGGCCATCTTTAATTTATGCAAAATCTTCAATGATATATATCTTTGATACCATTTCAGTGTTCTATATGAAACTTGGTATCAGCATCGATGTATCAAGAGACTTGCAATGAATAACCACATCGGTTCCTCTGAGTGGCGGGAAGGATGGGCGGCCATCTTTAATTTATGCGAAATCATTAATGATCTATATCTCTGATACGGTTCAAGTGCTCAATGTAAAATTTGGTATACATCATCGATGTATCAATAGACAGTTCTGGTTTTTCTGCTTGGGCGGAAACCTTGGTGGCCATCTTTAATTTATGCAAAATCTTTAATGATGTTTATCTTTGATGCCATTTCAGTGTTCTATATGAAACTTGGTATACAGAATCTATGTATCAAGAGACTTGCAATGAATAACCACATCAGTTTCTCTGAGTGTGGGAAGGATGGGCGGCCATCTTTAATTTATGCGAAATCATTAGGGATCTCTATCTCAGATAATTTTCAAATGTTCGATGTAAAATTTGGTATACATCATCGATGCATCAACAGACTTATGTAATGAATACCGGTTTCTCTGATTGGACGGAAACGTTTGAGGCCATTTCTAATGGCAAAAATTTTCATAATCTGTATATTTGTTACTTGACTGCTTGGTGTTCCTGAAGTCTTGTTTTAAATTGAATACATTATGAATGGCTGGCGCCCAGAGCCGAGGGGTTTTCAGATGCGCAGCTTCGTATTTAGCACCGAAAGCGTGGTTGCCCGCCGGGCTACCATGCCGTGGTGTCGGGTAGCCCGACGGATTTTTATGTTGCCCCGGGCAATCGGGCAAATGGCTATTTCGCACCCTGTGATAGGTTTAGATTAAAAATGTCACGAATTATCAAAAGTTTTTCGGAATGATTAACTTTTCGTTGTGCAACAACAACAACAACGTGCGTGAATACCTTGTTTACATCACTTGTCCACCAACAATCGGTCAATGCGTAGTTGACGAACATCTTCTGAAGCACTTTTTTATGACATCATGGGTCTTTTGTGCCTTCAAAATCTCTTTAATTTTTCGTCTTTGGTGATTCTAAAAATTACTCTCCGTTTCGGTCTTTTGGATTATGGTTTGACCACGTGCTTGACGAATGTTGTTCGTTTGAGAGGTACGAGTTTGCTCACTACGCACATGCTATACAATCACAGATTCTATTGGTCAATTCAGTTAAAAGCGTCCGATGATTGGATCACTATTGCGGAAGTTGAAAATGTACTCGTCTTGTTACAACAACAACATGTGGTTACGACATGGTATGTGTATGTGATCTCTACCTCTATAAAAATGAAGCGGGCATTCTCTCTCGTCGACTTTATGACAAAAGAGATGATTACAATTTCGACATCGTAAACTATCCCTTTCTGGATAGTAATATTCCAGTGGGACCTGCATATGGCGTATACATATCTCGCTTAGTAGCATTTGCTAGATCCTGTGTTAAATGTGATGATTTTAATCAACGTCACAAAACATTGTTGCAGAAACTTATAAAACAGGGCTATTCCACCAAGCGCCTCCACTCAAAGTTTCTCAAATTTGGCGATACATATCGCATGCTGATAGCAAAATACGAACGTAGCGTGCAAGATCTATGGCGCTACGTTTCGTAACTTGTGTCTAATTCCGCTTAACCCGGGGCTAGGGGCCGTATGAGCCCATGTACTTCAAGATCCTCATGGTACTCATATGAACAGTCACAATCAAGCGTGACTGAGATACATCATTCTTTAGATGACGACTTTACAACGAATATTATGGATTAAGAATACTGATCAGCGATTCGGATTTGATATTTTTGGAACATCATGATGTCTTGCCGGCATCATTGAAAACTGTTGACCGCTTCTCTCTTGCAGGAAACAAGCCTATGTTTATGTATAATTTTGTCTTTTTGAATTTGGTGCTAATACTGTTATATGGAAATGGAATAGGTCTTTGGATTATGGACACGGATATTCTCTAATGGACGACGGCTGGATTATGAATGACGGACTAGACGCTTGTAATTATCTCTTTTATCAGGACACCGGAATTCACTTGAACTGGAGATTCGATCATTTTTCTTATACATAATAAAGATTTTAACCGTTAATACTTCAATTTATGTCTCAAATCTACACCTGCTATATTTTGCCCTAAACCTCCTTTGAGATTCTGCTGTAGATTAAAAAATTCTCACCTTCTGGAGCCTCAGCCAATAGGTTACACTGCGCCTGCGCCCAAAAACACTCGCCCAAATCACTTTTCTTCCTACAGCACAGCGTGCTGACGTACGTGTTAGAGAAAAGCTCTGCTAAGAATTAGATTTTGATTTTTTTTTACCTACCTTGTTAGGGAAAATCAGTCTAGCTCTAGTATACAACATTGTAGAACAATGTCTAAAACAACTAGGAATTCTAAGCGCTGCACATCTTGCAGACAAACTTGGTCAAGTTTGGATTTACATTCTATTTGTTTCTCCTGTAAGACGCATATTTGTTACAGGAAAAATATGTGCCTTGATTGTATTGCTTGGCCCGACCAAGCCTGGTACGACTATGCACAGGCCAGACGGAGTTACTTACTGCAAGCCGCAGTAAACGAGGAATTGGCACCCAGCGACAGGCAACAAGCCAAAATTTATCTCCAAGTGGATAGAAATATATGCCAGATTCTTCGTCGCCATTATCACCTGTAATTCCCCCAAGCGGCACTGTACGTGTTGGAAACCTACCTGGCCAGCTGTTATCGGGTATACCAGTTACGCAATCGTTCCTCACTGCTTTACCTACAACAAAAGCAGTGGGAAACAAAGGGAAGAGAACAAAAGGGAATAGAAAGACCACTGAACCAAACCTGCCTTTTGTTAGCGAGGAACAACAGCCTACTGTGTCTTCTACTATTGTAGACACAGCGACTTCTTCCAATATAGCGACTACTGGACTATTATCTACCGGGACCCGTGTAATTTCCCCACGTCGGCCGAACCGGAAAACATCTCGACGCTCACGTAGTCCCTATCACCGATCACGCTCTTCCCGACGCCGATCTCGATCTCCTTCACGTAGACGTCATCAAGATTATCACTCATCACGTTCGCCTTTACGTGAAGATAGGTATCAACGTCGTTCCCGTTCACCACCCCGTCTAAGTCTACACCGGTCTCGTGAACCACTGCGCACCATGTCTACTCAGCCATGTCGTCTTCACACACCAGTACACCGTGATCCAGGTTTGACTCAACGATCTCGTTCTCCACATCGTCAAGACTCGATCACCTGCACGTCGACATAGAAATTCACGACGTTCTCCATCACCTTTACGGCATCGTTCCAACTCTTCTTGTCGACATCGGGGTTCACGACGTTCGCCGTCATCTTCACATCGTCATTCCATTTCTTCACGTCACCGATATCGGTCATCACGTCATCACCCACTTGATAGATTGTTGGCTACCAACTCTTCTACACTGCGAGATTTTCTTTATACATCTCCCGATCGCCGATCTTCATCGACATCCTCATCTTGTATACAGAAATCAACACCAAAGGAGGGAGATTTACCGTTTACTGACAAGATGGCGGCCCTGATGGCCCTTGTACCTGAGATGCCGAAGCCTACTATTTCCTCTTCTACGTCTAGGACTAGATGTGAACCGGTGTCTATGGCGTCCATCGTCATTCCGGCTTTACCAGTAGTAGCAAAAGCGCCCACTTCATGTGGGCCATCTCCAGCATGGGCCCCCACAATGGTTAACTTCAACAATCAACTTCAAGAACAGGATAAGTTGCAGAAACCAAAGTTTTTCTTCTATAGGATACACGACGGCGTACTTCCAGTCAAACCCCCCATGTTGGATTTGGACGTAGACCAAATCGTGAAAACCTAAAAAACTACCACCTCACTTACAGCCAAGGAAGTGGAACGTTTTCAAGAGATGCTCATCGCCATTCAACGGATTACGTCTTATACTGATTGGTTCCTGTCCGCTGCTTCGCGTCTAGTATTTGACCCGTCGTTACGTCAACCGGAGGGTGATGTTCTCCTATCTCCCGATCATCAAGCCTACCTACGGGGATGTTTTTACACACTGAACAAGACTAATTGCCATGTGATCGAGGCTTCCGCTTTCTCGTATGCTGACCTTCTTCAATCTCAGCGCAAGGCAATCTTACGTAATACTAAAGCCGAAGTTCCAGTATCTGCTCAAAACACCTTGATCCGTCAGCCGTTGAATTCCAAGTTTGTGTTCAACAACACAATTCAGTCTATCATGCCTGAGGTTCGGGAAGAGAGAACATCTAGACTTTTGGCCGCTGCTTCTCGTCGCACAGCTCCTACTGCATATAATCAGAGGAATCGAGTTGCAGCTCAGAAGACAACTTCAAGGGACACTACTTCGGATAATTTTCGTCCCTTTACCAAACCTTCAGCTACCCGTGGACGTCGACGAGGAGCTTCCAGAGGTAGAGGTAGAGGCAGAGGTGCCTCCAACAAGTGACAGTACTCATTCCTTTCGTCTGCCCGCCTTCCGTCATTTCACTCATCCTGTCGTCGGAGGTCGTCTGCAGCATTTCTGGGAAAACTGGCAGCTCATTACAGACGATGTATGGATTCTAAGGACATTAAGAGAGGGATTTCGCTTCACCTTCCAGGACCATCCCGTGCTCATATCCCGTCCTCGTCCATCACTGCTACCAGTTCCTTCAGGACACGTTCAGACACTTCTCTCATCCATCACCACTCTCATCACAAAAGGTGCAGTCAGAGAGTTACCTCAGGCCGAGAACACAGTCGGGTTCTACAGCCGTGTTTTCCTGGTTCCGAAAAAGAATTCCGACCAGATGCGTATGATTATCGACCTGAGATGTCTCAACAAGCTGTACCTGTCACCACCTCCGCATTTCAAAATGACGTCGATTGCATCGATCCGGGCCCGTCTACATCACAGGGATTGGCTGGCCTCCATCGATCTACAAGACGCTTATCTGCACATACCCATTCATCCTCTACACCGTCGATACCTACGCTTCACCGTCGCCGGTCGTTTAGAATGGCAGGTGCTCCCGTTTGGAGTCAACATCGCACCATGGCTTTTCACCCGCATCACAGCACCAGCCATAGCGTTCCTGCATCTACGGGGCATTCACATAGAAGTTTACATAGACGACATTTTCATCTGGGCTCAGGACAAGTCTCTACTCAATGCTCAGATCCGATTCGTTCTACTCATCCTTCAACATCTCGGCTTCATTCCTCATCCTCAGAAGTCAGAGTTGGAACCGGCTCAATGCCGTCAGTTCATCGGGGCAGTATTCGACACACTTCAACAGTTGGCACGACCCCCGGAAGACCGTTGGACCAACATTCAGTCGATGGTTCGAGTATTCTTGACCTCACCCGCACAGCCCCTCAAATCATGGCAGAGACTGGTGGGTCTGTTCACATCCACTCAAGACCTCACTCACTATGGCCGTCTCCAAGTTCGTCCTCTACAATACCACTTGCATCAGTATCTTCAAACTTCACACCTCAAACCACTAGTTCCGGTGTTGACGTCACTACACCCACATCTGGCTTGGTGGCAATCCCGTTACAATGTCATGCAGGGAGTACCGTTTGTACCACCAGTTCCTCGATACCATCTCTACACCGATGCATCCGAGACAGGTTGGGGAGCCCATCTAGACGATCTAGAGATGTCCGGCAGATGGTCAACAGCGGATGCCAAACTTCATATCAACCTCTTGGAAATGAAAGCTGTCATCTGTGCAGTCCAGCAGTGGAGTCACCTACTGGAGAATTCGTCGCTGCTCATCGCAATAGACAATTCAACTGTTATTGCTCATATCAACAAGATGGGTACCACCGGATCCTACCCAACATTCTGTATGGTTTGGACCGTCTACGACTGGGCGATGCAACATCACTGCCACATACAGTGCAGACCAGCTTAATCTTCCAATTAGTGAACAGTGTTTACGCACCGATAGCGCGCCAACGTGCTGGCCTAATCACCAAGACTTATTACACCCACCATGATGTGACCTTTGCCGCCATGCACCGGTGGAATATAGTCCGGTCAAACCACTGAACCATTGTGAGCATGTCGGCGGTAAACAAAGGCGCGCTTGCCGGATCGCGCGCTAACAGCCGTCACCGCTTAAAACTGAATTGTTTTCAAAGAGTTCCCCTCTGGCGGTGTACGGCAAGAACACAATCTATTCTACAGTTTAAATTACTGGCTAAGTAATTAAAAAATATATAGAAGATTTGACTTCTTCAATAAGAATGCTGTAAATGTTTATCTATCATTTTTTGTTTGCGCTCCAAGGAAACTCGGCCGTGTTGTGAACATTCGGTTGAGACTACGAATAATCTTCATTAACAAAAAGTTTTGCCATAGATAGCTTAAAGTATGCCTAAATATATTATCAGAATTCATAAAACGTTGGTGTGTGCAAATTGCGAAGGCCGCCTCCTCTTTCAGAACGGCCAGTAAAACGGTTGAACTTAACATTTCAAATGAATACAGCTTCGTATAAATTCAGACACACGGGCGAGTCGAGATCATAATCGGGGCAACATGCAGTGCTCGGTCAGACTAGTTGTCTCTTTGGCTTGTCTTGTTACAATCGCCTAACCAAAATATACACAGAAACTCAAAAGATCAATTAGCCCCTTACAGAGAATGACAAATACTCCAATTGTATATGCTCTTTATTCGTTACCGCCCGACTGTTAAAGGTTGCACACGAAATAATATATAACTTCCGATGAGGAAATAAGAATTAACAAGTATTTATGGCCCACACATCGTTCCAGCTAAATAACAAAAAAGAAACAATAACAGAGATTTCTACCTAAACAATAAGTTAATGCCATTTCATTTCTTTTCAAATGAGACACAGACGCACATTTTGTTGGACGAAAGCGGGATATCGCTTTACCCCGTCAGAGAGAGAATGCACTGTTATGTTTATATTCTCCACTTGTTTACGCCAAACTTAATGAGATGATTAATCTTTACAGTGTTGTTTTCTTGCTGACAATATAACATTCGTTATACTGTTCGACAGGAAGTATACATTAACACATATGAAATGTAGGTCTAACGGTCAATGCATATAGGCTCCCTGATGAGGGTTTCACTGGTCAGAAATAAGAATTTTTGACCTAAAATAACCCAAAACTTGCACCCGCAGATACTAAATAATGAATACTAGAAAAACAAAACGGGCAAGTAGGAGTCTGGGTTTTCACCAGTGTTATTGCAGGTGTGGCCCCCTAGGACCAGTATTTATTATACTATAGCGGGATGTATTAACATTACAGCGGCAGGGCTAGAAAAAAAATAACAAAATAATAACAGATTAATCCCAGACGGATTGTCCTCATACTAATTCGTTTCATCTATCATTTGATCAAAACGAATACACCGCAGACTTTAAACGTGTACATTCATGTATTTGTGCATGAATAACCTGCGATGATATACGTACATGTACTCAAGTGAAATCGTATTGAACTGCCGTCGATTGTACTGTTTTCATAGTAATATGGATTATAACTTAAAGTGAAAGATTTTCCCATCAGTCGGTCTTCTTCCTGCCAAATCATACTGTCGGTTCAGTAAAATATAACTTCTGCACAGTAATATGTTGCAAGATTTCAAACACGTGTTCTCATTTTCCTGCGAAAAGCCATGTGGGGTCAAACTGGTCGCGCGGGGCTATATTAAGCATGTTCAGACAGCATCCAACACTTGTACCAAAGTTCATCTGGATAGCTGGGTTGTGTGCAGACGCCAGATTTCATGAGGGTTGATCTATTTCACAGAGGAGTGAGTTCTGTTTTATTGGTGACAAATCCTCAGAGAGGGATTACCAGACTTCAATCAAATCAATCAACCGATTTCTAGTAAAAAGGTACGGGTATTACATAATTTGTTTCATCGGTTCTTGTCCCACTGATTAAATATTTATACACTGCATAATCCGGTAGTAAAATCCTGGGCATTTACTCTTGAATGGTCAAAATTAACACAATTTGCAAAAAATTTCCAATATATAAAAACGAATGACTTGAACTTATATGAGAAGCGGCCGTAAGATGAAACTTCCAATAAACAAATACCCATTCTTTAATACCAGAAACGCTATTCCGTGAGACGCGCAAGTCTGGGTCAACTTTGAAAGCAGGTGTCCGACAAAGCACAAATTACAATCCATTTTGCAAGCAGTGTTTATGATTAAAATAAATCTTAAATCTATTTCCTTTTACAAATTTTTAGATGGAATGCAAATACGCTTGGTCGAGGTCCACGTGTTCGCCGGTAACACAAATTCATGTACCTGGTGTTATTTAATAGGTATGAATTACAGGCAGACATTCTGTGCAAACAGTTAGCTTCGTGCCGATTAACGCCACGTAGACTCCAAACTGATTTTCTTGAGCTCTCTCGCGTGAACGATCGCTCGCTAACAAAGACCTCACTAGCGGGCTCTTACTCCTGCAGCTCGCTTCCAGCCATTGTCTGACTGTGCTGATAGCGCGCGGCCTGTGTTCAATCATGTCGACGGACTACATTCAACAGAGTTAGAACAATGACCAGCCGATAATCATGGGCATTGGTGCGCTATACCTTTGTGTTGGCGCGCGCCGTTGGTGCGCCAACACTAACCTTTCAGCTGGTCTGAACTGTACGTGTTCGTCATGTTCCAGGCCCGCTCAATGTATTAGCAGATCGCCTATCTCGTCCCGACACGGTACTGCAGACGGAATGGCAACTGCACCCAGAGATCTTCCAACATATCATCAACATCTGGGAGAACCCTCTGATTGACGTATTTGCGACAAGGAACAATGCACAGCTTCCCCTTTTTGTCAGCCCGGTTCTGGACCCTCGAGCATACGCCATCGATGCCCTATCGATTAACTGGGACAACTTCCTTGCATATGCCTACCCACCCATTGCCTTACTGCAGGAAGTACTTCAGAAGATTGTTCAACACGACTGCATCATTCTTCTCGTCGTTCCGTGGTGGCCTCGTCGATCGTGGTTTCCGGCTCTGATTCCTCTTCTCACAGCCCCTCCACGTCGCCTACCAGTATGGGCCAACCTGTCAAGCCAACCCGGCGGGATACTCCATCACAACCCGCAGTGGCTCAACCTACACGTCTGCAGATTATCCAGAATAACCTCACAGAGCAAGGATTTTCAGCAGAAGTTGCAGAGACGATGGTGTCATCTAACTGACCGTCCACATCACACCTTTACCAGGCTAAGTGGAAATGTTTCGTCTCATGGTGTCGACAGCGAGGCTCCGATCCCGACACTGCCTCTCTTCCTATAGTGGCGGAATTTCTTCTCCACCTGCACCGAGATAAGAAATACAAAAGCAGAACTATTGAAGGGTACCGATCAGCCTTGTCCCGGGTTCTATGGTTATCTGCTGGCATCGACATTAGCCTGGATCCCAATATCTCTGCTCTTCTACATGCCTGTGCACTACACCCCCGTCGTTCCCGGAAACTATTACCAAAGTGGGACATTGAAGTGGTTCTCAGCGCATTCCTTCGCCCACCATTTGAACCATTAGAGTCAGCCTCGATGAAAGCTGTTTCCTATAAGACCGCCTTCCTAGCGGCCTTCGCCCTGGCATCTAGAGCATCCGAGCTTCATGCCTTGGAAAGAATTTTTTTTTTTTTTTTTTTTTAATATTTTTTTATTTGACACAGAGAAGTATTTTACAGTACATCATGACATTGTATACATACATGTATATAGATTGTCACAGGTATTCAGATCTAGGTATGCCAAAGTTTCCAGTACAAAAACTAAGTTTCATATATATTCTTAGTTATCATGGACAATGTTAACACAGCCATACACTGTTTACCAGGTCGATATATGGGGTCCATCTTTCTAAGTTCTTATTGTTACAATTCATTCTATCAAGTAGCATCTCTGCCTCATAGTACATTGATATAGAACGTTTAAATGCTACACAGACTGGAGCTTCCCGTCTCATTTTCATTCTGTAAATAAAATGTTTAGCAAGTATTATAATGAAATTTAACAGGCTTTTCTTATTCTCTGTATATCCAAAGAGTACAAGATCTCTATTAAATTTTACGTTTGAACCTGTCTTAATGTAAATCCAGTTTTGTAGTTCAGTCCAGAAGAGTGATGATATTGGACAGTACCAAAACAAATGCTGTATAGTCTCTATCTCCTCATTGCATAAATCACACAAATTTGACTCGGTATAACCTATTCTCTCCAAAAAGACATTCGTAGTGATAATCCTATGGGTAAGACGGAACTGAAACCATCTCAACTTGGTATCTATAGTACATGCAAATGGAATTTCAAACACAGTCGCCCACCAGTCATTATCATATGTACAACTTAATAAAGTTTCCCATTTATGCATTGTTTCTGTCTTTTCATTATTATTACATATTAAAACAGAGTAAATATCTCTACATCCCTTTGTACTCTTAATCAAGAGTTTGATATTCTTTGGAATCAATGGATAAACTGGACTTGGTGTGATTATCTTCGGAAGATTTAAGCCACAATGTTTCACTGCAGATATAATTCCCCTATACTCTAAAAAATTTAAGCTTATATTATATTCTTTTCTAAATGAATTATATGATCTAAAGCTTCCATTTTCATCGAGGAGGTCATTCACATATTTTACCCCTTTTGTGTACCAGTGGTGGTAGTAGACCGGTTTTCCTGCTATCAAAATTTTATCACTACACCATAGGCACATTGTGTATACATTTATTGGGGTGCCGGTCTCCGTTTCATTTGCAATAACTAATTCAGCCCATGATAACAATACATCTCTCCAGAATAAATTAGATAACTTGTTGGCAATACTTACTACTGATCTAGAACCATGCTCCAAAATATCAAGTTCACCAACTTGAATCGGGACCAAACTTTTCCATAAACCAGACCCTGTAATTTTTCTTCTCAACCAAGCTATTTTAATAGCCTTCATAAAATTTTGTATGTGAATCATCTTGATACCACCATTTCGGTAGTCTCTCACCATAATATCTCTCTTAATTTTATCTGGTACTCCTCTCCACAAATACTTAAAAAATATTGAATTCAATTCTTTAGTAAAGCTCTTTTGCGGATTTGGCAAACAAGAGAGCACGTGGTTGAGTTTTGGAAGGGCTAATGTTTTCAGGATAATAGATCTACCCAGCACTGTTAAATTCCGTCTAGACCATTGCTGTAGTAATATTCTAATTTCTCTTAATTTCTCCTCATAGTTCAATTCTATCATTTCATTTAGATTTACCGAAAACTTGATTCCTAACAAGGAAAAATGATTTTTACACCAGTCCAATTTCCATTCATCGCACAGAGTATGATTACAATACTTTTTGGCACCGAGCCATATTGCCTTTGTTTTTTCCGTATTAAGACGTAACCCCGAAAAAGAGGCAAAAAATTGCAGGAGACCTAATGTTGCTCTCATAGTCTTGCCAGTCCCATCCAAGAGAACAGACGTATCATCAGCAAACTGTGCCATCTTGTATTCTTTATTTTTAATTTTGATTCCAACAATATCGTTCTCATTTCGCATTAAGATTCCCAAGATCTCTACGCAGAGTAAAAACACATACGGCGACATCGGATCTCCTTGCCTACAGCCTCTCAAAATCTCAAAGGAACTGGAAACGAACCCATTAACAGTAACACTAGATGAAATATCGGCATAAAAGGTTGATATCCATTGTCTGATGGATGGGCCAAAATTAAAAACATTTAGAACTTTATGAAGGAAGCACCAATCCACAGAGTCAAAGGCCTTCTCAAAGTCTAATAGTAGTAGAAGACCAGGAATTTTTTGTCTATCAGTGTATTCCATAATATCGTAAATAAGACGTGTAACTTCCCCAATATAACGTCCTGCCATAAAACCTTTCTGGTCGTCATGTATAATAATTGCTAGCACATTTTTAATGCGCTTAGAAATAGCTTTTGAAGCAATCTTATAGCTTACATTAAGTAACGAGATAGGTCGCCAATTTTTTAGCATCAATTTAGATTTCTCTTTTTTGGGGATACACGTAATTAAACCATGTTTTTGAGTCGTCGATAATTGAGTATTATAATATGCATAATTTAATGATCTTAATAAGAAAGGACCCAAGTCCGACCAGAAGAATTTGAAGAATTCCACTGTATACCCATCTGAACCTGGGCTTTTCGAGTTTTTCATGGATTTTAATGCCTCCAGAATTTCGCTAAGACTAAGTTCACCTTCTAGTTTTTGGGCTTGCTCATTGGTTAGCTTTGTGTAGGTTTTATCTAATAAAAGGCCTTCCAAATTGATATCTACCATCTCTCTTGGAAAGAAAATTGATGACTTGGACGGCAGACTGGTCACGCATATCCTTCCGCCCTGTTCCTGAGTTCATCGCCAAGAATGAGACTGTACGACAAGGACCTTGTGCTCAACGTCTGTATTCCATCCCTGCATTATCAGATTTTGTTCAAGGACTCGATAACGACATCTTACTGTGTCCAGTACGAGCAATACGTCACTACCTCAGCCGTACCGATCCTATCAGAGGTTCTCGTCGACTACTACTGCTCTCTCTTCTCCCAGGGGCTACTCAAGACATTACCAAGAATACAGTGGCCTCTTGGTTGAGCAAGACCATTAAATGGACATACGAACTATCCCTCGATGCCTCCCCTCTGCTAGCCTCTGCATCTTCTCATGAAATACGAGCCATCGCATCATCATGGCTTTTATGGAAGAACGTATCGCTGGATGACATTGTCCAAACCTGTGCTTGGAGTGCCAATTCCACGTTTACAGATTTCTATCTGAGAGACTTGTCAGTACAAACAGACAACCTGACCATGTTAGGGCCGCTCGCTGCTGCCCAACATGTAGTCGCCTAGTCTTCAAAGGAAAAAGGGGGGGGAGGGGGCAGTACCGATCTCAAGCCGACCGACCAGTCTGCAAGATGGTTAAGAGTCACGGCATATCGGTAATCGCCAATACCAGCCAAGTCAGCTATCAAGACCCCGACACTAGTAAATACAGTGAGTATAAATGTATTTATTTTTTCTAGGTAAATCTAGTGTCGGACATTCAAGAAAAGTTCATAGAAAGAAATTGGCGATTGGAGCAACCGTTGGTACCCTAGTATTCGGGTTCAGAAGCCCCGGTCCTTATACCCTTCTTACCGTCTCACTAGTAATTGCCCCTTAGCCCCTACAGTGCTCTTAGGCCCAGGGTCCACTGACGGGTTCAATTTACGGTTCCATGTATCTCTGATCATCTCAGCGGTTACAGCACACTTCACCTCCTACTGTTGGTAGTGGGCAAAATATAGCAGGTGTAGATTTGAGACATAAATATTAAACATTTATAAACAATGTTAGTATTTATTATCAAATCAAACCTGCTATAGTCTTGACTGCCCGACCCAGCCTCCCTGCACTCTTCTCGGCCTTGCACGCAGCACGCTATAGGCTTATAGAAGGAAAGTGATTTGGGCGAGTGTTTTGGGCGCAGGCGCAGTGTAACCTATTGGCTGAGGCTCCAGATGGTGAGAATTTTTTAATCTACAGCAGAATCTCAAAGGAGGACACATATAAGACAAATCTTAGGGAAAATAAGGATATATATACAAATGTTACTCAATGTTACTGCATGTTCATTAAATGCTTCATCATTCTGGACTTGAATATCCCAAGGGAGGGAGATGTTGTAAGATTTTGGTCTAGGGAGTTCCACAACTTTGCTCCTGTATAGCTCAAGCTTTGCATCATATAGCATGTTTTGGGTCGAGGAAGGTACAGTTTGTTGTTCGCAGTTGACCTGAGGTTTCTTGTTGTAACTTCATTTACATATTTAAATAGATCATTAAGGTATGAGGGACATTGCTGGTTGAATAAATTTTGCTGACTTTTGGCCCTCTACATTTTAATGGTGTTCTCGCAAACTTCAAAATAAACCATTTTACATTGACAAGGGTGTCTGTGTTGACAAACTTTTAGCACAGCCTGGTGATTTTCAGTCATCTTGGTGTTATTGTACAGATTTCCAGATCATTCAGAAATCTTCGCATGGTCAGGGTGATATTTTACGATGATCGGTGAATTTCCCGAATGGGAATGTGATATTTTATAAGATTATCACCCTCTGCACAATAACAGTGTGGAATCGTGTACACTATCTAAGCAGTCAGAATACTGGGAACTAATATGAAGAAGAATAATATATAATATTAGCGGTGACCAGTAATGCTGAAATGCTAACATACATAGATACAGAACATTGCAAGATTTCATAGTCGTATGTGTTTGGTGGTTCTGGTCAAACTTGTGCCAGTTGAGGACGTAGAATCGCTGTTTGTCCTGTTTCCCATAATATTTTCTTGTTTGTCCCGTCTGACTTCTTAGCAAATCCGGTGAGGATATGTGATTTCATGGTTCTTGTTTTTTATACGCCATTTGACGGGGACGTATTATGGTATGGCGTCGTTCGTCCGTCCGTCCGTTAACTTTTTCTCGTCAACGCACCTCGTCCTAGAGTTTTCAATGGATTCTTTTAATATTTGGTGCACGTGATTGGTACCATGTGTAAATGTGCATGAACTTTTTTCGGCCCGATTCGACGTTTTCTTGAGTTACTCCCCTTGATTTTGGTCCGAAATCCTTGTATTTGGCACCTATTGTCTTCGTCAATGCAACTCGTCCTAGAGTTTTCAATGGATTCTTTTAATATTTGGTGCACATGATCGGTACCATGTGTAGATGTGCATGAACTTTTTTCGGCCAGAGTCGACGTTTTCTTGAGTTACTCCCCTTGATTTTGGTCTGAAATCCTTGTATTTGGCACCTACTGTCTTCGTCAACGCAACTCGTCCCAGAGTCTTCAATGGATTCTTCTGAAATTTGGTACACATGATCGGTACCATGTGTAGATGTGCACAAACCTTTTTCGACTCGATTCGACGTTTTCTTGAGTTACTCCCCTTGATTTTGGTCTGAAATCCTTGTATTTGGCACCTACTGTCTTCGTCAATGCAACTTGTCTCAGACTTTTCGATGGATTCTTTTGAAATTTGGTACATATGGTCGGTACCATGTGTAGATGTGCACAAAGTGTTTTTGAGCTGGTTCGACGTTTTCTTCAGTTACTCCCTCTTGATTTTAGTCTGAAATCCTTGTATTTGGCACCTACTGTCATTTCGACCTAATTCATCAGGCTGATGAGCTTACTTTTGCAGCTTAAATGCCAACAAAATTTTTGTTTTAACGTTACTGATACATGTATACATAAGTGCATAACCGGGAGTGAGGGAATATGCACCCCCGCAGAGTAAGAGTAACTGGAGTTCTACTTGCTCCTACAAATACCGCTCCAGGCCCTTATGTATCCCGACCTAGTTTCCAAACCTGCCTACACCACTTATACAACAATGATAGCTTATACATTTTTCAAAAGTGGAAGGCACGGCACAGGGATTTATAAAATGTTCCTAGAGACAAGTTTCGTATAGAGTTCAAATAGGGCCGCTATATATTAGCTTATGCCATGTAGAATTTCATGTGATAATGATCACGATATGGGATGAAGTTCACTCCTTAGTCCTTACCAATAAATCGCGTAAAAAAAAAGGAATGGATTCTGTCTGAGTGATAGGACTATTGAAGATAAGTAGGTCAACTTGGCTGCTATCCAGTGGTTAAAGTTACATTATCCCTTGACCCCCCCCCCCCCACCCCCCCGGTCTTCTCTGTGTTCATATTTAATGTTACATATTTAGGTGATGATTAAATGTAATTTCATTCTGCAGGAATTGTCGGCGAGATAGATGAAGGTGGGGATGGTTACTATATATGGACACACAAGAAGTTTGATATCGGGCAAAATGAGAACCAGATCGTTAATGTGAACTTCACCAGCGAGGACAAGATCAAGCTGGAGAAGGACGCAAAGATATCATTCACATATGAGGTGGGTACTGTTCTGAATCTCCTTAGTCATCATCATATATGGTAATATTATGACATGGATATATAGATCTGTCCATCATAAAATATATATTCCTATGAAGTAGGCTACAGATCGCAAATTGTCCGGTAATGAATGAGTGAGTGAGTCAGTCAGTCCATCCGAATCCTTTCGTCGGCAAAATAAGGAGAACCGTTGACATTAGAACCTGGCATGAACGTGCATTAGGGCATTGTTACCACCAAGTTCTGAGCTGACCGAATTCTGATGAAAATTTGATTTATAATTATTTTTTTATATTATTTATTGATGGCTCAGCGAGCGCACGGTCATGGCCATTGGGAACCCTTGGCTGTATGTTTCACTGTATATATAACACAGTACAAAACCTGGTGGGATATGCCATCCGTAGTTGTTTTGAGAGCTAGAGGTCACAGCTGTGTAGCTGGGTCACCCCCAATATGCCTATAAACAGATCAGAACTAACAGTCTGATAGGCTTGGGATTCGAGAATGCAGTTAATTCTGCCATGGTGTAATAATTAAATTGTTCTTAGAGGTCAGAGCAGGGGAGACAAAAATAAACAGATCTGTCAGGGAGTTAAAAAAAATATCACAACAGATGGTACCGGTATTACATTAAACCATCGATAATGCAGATTCTATGAGTTCACATGTTGACGTCTTTATTAATTTATTACCATTCCAGGGGACATTTGAACAGCTGCCGTTAACTTGAGACACACACTTCTGCTATATACACACATGTTTTGATTACTAGTAACTGATTCATTATGGGAAACGAAATTAAACATATGTTTTACAGTATTAAGAGGCTGTATTTAAGATGCTAAGTACAATCCTAAATTCTACATTCATCAGATTGCCGATACCCAAAATGTGTTATCTCATATATCTAGATAACGTGATGTAGAGATGCTATTTATTCGTCTTTCTACCAGTCATGCTCAGGAGAATGACATAGAATCATTATTATCTTGTGCCGAGAAGGTGTTGGTCTCGAGTTGAATTACCGTAAACTACATAAATGCTACCTTTCTACTGTAGGACTATATATAAGAATTTGTTGTATTGTTGGGAAAATAATGCGATTCAAAAAGTTGTTTTGGTCCTGGACAAGGGCACTGAAAACCATTAAGCCTTTGCTACTTGCTGATAGTCTCGTTTGTCAGCCTTGTATGTTCGGATAAATGCATGCGAGGAAATTTTGTTATGGACCCTCTTTTTTACCCCTCGGCCAACTTTGGCCTAGGGGTATTGTCGTCATCATGTACGGCTGTCCGTACGTCCGTACGTCTGTACGTCCGTTACCGCGATATCTACAGAACCGTTTCATGCATGGCAACCAAACTTGTTACATCTATTTATCTTCACGTAAATCAGAAGCCTATCGAAAATGAGTCATCTCGGACAATATTTTGCAGAGTTATGCCTCTTTTTACAAATAAAAATCCATTTATGATTTGTTATTGTGATCATTTCAGAACCGTTCCATATACAACATCCTAACGTGATACAGTTGTTTTTCTTGACCTGAACTAGATGCCTATCGAAAATGAGTCGTGTCAGAAAGTATTTTGCAGAGTTATG
>JAVTVY010044676.1:0-20464 GCA_036873755.1 Hanleya hanleyi | reverse complement strand
ATAACAGTTTGAAGGACTGGTTTTCAAGCCGGACATTCTGCTTTGATATTTTTCATAGTTCACTATATCAAAATACCTGTTCCTTCAGTGATTTCCAACTTCAGGTGCTAAATGTGAATCGCACTAAGTAGTCTTACCTGACTTGATCATACACACAGCTTTCATCTCAAAACAACAATGGCACTTTTTATTTGGGCGTTAAATAATAGTAGAGTTAACCCAAGGGTATATTCTCAACACCCAAAAGAACTTGGTTTGTTCAGTTCTTTGTTTCCAGTTTCAAACTGTAGGCAAGAAATTCTGAATTTTTTTTTTCTGGCTGAAAAACCTGGAAGAAGTATGCTAATGCAGCTTTTTTTTATACGCCCGGTAAAGTGGCAGTGTGATGGCTGTTTCCATATGTCTGTCTGTCTGTCTGTCTGGGCATTCGTTTCCGGTCTAAATCTGTGACAGTTTTCTATCTATTTTTGTGAGTGATACTCTAAGGGGATGTACCAAAATTGAGGTCGAGGTCAAAGATCAAGGTCACTGTTGCCCTAATTCCAAGTCCTGACAAACTTTCTTGTTAAGATGTGATCTGTCCAGTTCTAGATTGTGCTTTGTGTCCTTTGAATTTATCTAGATGAAGAAACACCATGTTGATTTTTAAATCTTTATTGTGCAAGCATATATGAAATTGGATCTGGAAGAGCCCATCATTTATCATGTTTATATAGGAAAGTGATCAGATGACGTCATAAATATATGTCATCTCTTCAACCCCAGACATTCATTCCCCATCAATATTTCCACAGCGGACAGCGCTTTCTTACACTTAACATCAGATTTCAGACAACAACAAGGTTTGTAATTCTTGCAGGGTTCGTACACTATCTGAAAAGCTTGAAATTTTCACCATTGAGAATAACAATTTAGAATTCAAGGCCTGAAAAGCCTTGAAAATTAGAAAATTATGCTCAAGATCTTAAAAACGGAGATTCCTGTCCTTTGTTGTCAATTCAAATGTTGACTCCATTGTAGTTCAAATTTGTTCTGTTCTTTACCATCGGATAGCAAAATGAACTCCTTAGAATGAACTCCATTGGGTCATCCAAAAAGAATTTCCAAATCTATTTGAAAGATTATGTATGAACAATATATTTGTCGATGTGACATTCTTTTTCATGTTTGAGTAAAAAAATATATATATATAATACCCTATTTCTTCTAATTTTTCGAACAGCATTTTTTGACTTTGAAGCAGAAAAAATGTACGAAGTTAAGTTTTACCGTCTGAATAATTAGAGGAAATAGGGTAAGAGAATTTATCTGCATGGCTTCAATGAAACTGGAAGTAATATGCTTTGAAAACAACTATGACCAAGCTTCAAGATGTACGAACTCCAATCTTGTCTTGGACAGGGGAACTTCACTGGAAATGTGTGCATGGTTTAGATTGATGTGCTCAGACCAGAAACAAAATTCTATTGTTTTTTTTTTGCTTGAATGTCTACATTGTGTAATTGGGAGAGGCTGTGACCATGATGGTACAGGTAGTCCTCCACTTTGTGGAAGTAGGGGTAACAAATCTCTCACGAAGCATGCAGAACAAACTTGTTAGCAGCTTTTTCATAGAATCTCATTAATGTCCAGTTTTATTAAATGTAATATAATAGATCAGTATTTCAAACTTATTCATGCTACAGAAGAGTGCATATCAAAGTTTTTAATTTGAATTTGTCCCATCCCCCCCCCCCTCCCCCCAGAGGTGGGAATCACTTGCCCTCGTTACGTACATAATATAAGGCACACATTCATCATGAAATTATTATAATTATAATGGATATAGGATTATATGTATTGCATTTACTGGGCTCAGAATTTGTGCAATTTCTCTTTACATACTTACATGTTTTCCTTCATTTTTATATTCCGTGTGTGGAGTGGATCTGTTTATCTCTGTGATATTGTGTGTTTGTTGATCATGGACCTGTCCTTGAATCTTCTTAAAGTCTCAATGATTAGCAGTTCTGCCTGTATATTCCTTCAATATTCTTAGTTCTAATGCCAGACTGCTGCCTATTCTTCTTGAGTACGTTTGATCCTAAATGACAGACATGACTTCTGGAGTGTTCTTGGTCTTAATGACACACTCCTGCCTATACTCCTTGATTATTCTTCCTCGAGTATTCTATGCTCTTGTGTCGACAGACAGTACTGCCTATACATGTCGAGTATTCTTGGACCTAATGATAGACAGTACTGCCTGCATGTATACTCCGCCAGCATCTTTAGTCTCGATGACAGACAGTACTGTCTATAATCTTTCACTACTGTTAGTCTTCATGAGAGTCTATACTCCTCGAGTACTAGATTTAATGACTGATAGCATGGCCTATACTCAAGTATTCTTAGTTCTAATGGAGTATTTGTCTTTATGACGGACAGACTGACTATACTCGAGTATCCTTTAAGGTGATCGTAAACCCTTAAGTGAAGTTTCCATCAAATGAAAGACCATTGCAAACAGTGTCGGAAAATATTTGAAGCTTGAATCAAGCATTGGAAAGTGCATACACAGTTTGAAATATATGTATTAAGGCAGTGTGACGTCACTGGACCTAAATATGATTGCAACAGACCACCATAAAATACCATGCTTTATTTGCAGTTTACTCTGTCTAATAAAATCGTAAAAAATTACAATAAATATTTTCCGACACTGTTTGCAATGGTCTTTCATTTGATGGAAACTTTACTTGAGGGTTTATGATCACTTTATTGATGGTGAAATATAGAATATTTCAATCGCTATTAACATTCAGTCAAATTTTAATCGATCTGATAGTTTGATCACCCCTTGAATCTGGGAGAAAGTTCAGAGTGATATGATACAAAAACTAAACCAAGTTCCTGTTGTAATAAATTTTGATCGCCCTGGTATTTTTTGTTGAGATAATGCACCTACTTGTGATTGGGTTATGAGAGAGTATACCATATGTTGCTGATGGATTCGAATATGGCTTCTTTTATGAGACTACACAATTTATGTTAAGAATTTTATGTGAATTCAGTTGTGAAAATAGAATTATCTCAATTTCCGCTCGAGACAGCCAAAAAGTGGCAATCGCTATGCTAATTGCTGAGATTTCTCTCTTAAAAAAATGAATATTTCGAGGAATGTCTGAGAACTTAAAATGTTAGTGCATAATAGTTTGTATGATGCGGAGCATGAAGGCTGAAAAGACACTTCACACTACATTATCTAATTTGTAAACGTGAAATTTATGTTACACAAGAATAATTTGGAGGTAATGTGAAATCGGTGATGTGGAATTTTGTCTTCGTCTACTCTTATGAAATAATACTAGAGACCTAATCAGTTAACATTAAGAGGAACTTCTAGAGCAGCAGGAAGATTCTTTCGTGGAGTCTTCACTGGTAGGCATTAACTTAGTTTGTGACTAAATCATGTTACAATGTCGGCTGGCAGCGATGACATAGGATAATGTATTTTTCCATATGTAATTATGCATATTGCGCCATTTTGTCTTTTTATAAAATATGAGTGTCATAATTCTAACTACTTCAGTATCGGGTATATGTGTGATTACAATTCTTCTTGAACTATTTTCATTCAAAATGTGCAGTAAAGTGGTGACTGTTCAATTCCGACAATTCCTGTTTTAAGATGGTGAAAACATTTCTCAATGTTGATATATATGTAGTTAAATACCTCGTGTGTATTTGTCCTTGTTCTTCGTTTAATTCAACAAATTTTTAAAAAGCTCTTAAAATTAGCTCTCTTCTCGTCTCCCATCAGTGTTCAATTCATTAAATTCAAAGGATTTATAGAGCTCTCTAATACTTCAATGATTTTAATGTGATCATTGTTTAAAAGATATGGTAATTAAAGAGTTTACAATATGCAACATCATCGTTTTTCAATTTCTTGCTAGTTATACTGTTCTTAACACGTTTCAGGACCAAGACAACTCTGACTATTGAAATCCTGGTTCTTCTACTCTATATTTCAACATTATTATGTCATCTTCAGTTACTCCTGAACAGGACATAATACATGTTGATATTATGTTCATATACCTATCGTCATTTCCCTGGATGAATTTTTTGAAACCACAACTCTTGTATTATACATACATACTTCGTTTATGACGTTATAGTGCCCCAAAAAACTGAAACTTTTGCTTTGAATCTCCATTGAGGGGTAATCAAAACTAACTTTTACATTTCATATGTGAATCTGATCAACAAACAGTCTCTCCTCAGTTTGACCAACAGCTTCCTCTGGTAGGCATGAAGGCCCTTAACATCGCAATCAGAGTTTTGCCTTTTAACGTTTTCACATTTTGACCACATTTTGCTGAGCCCTGTGATTAGTGACTCTTCGTTTTCATAATGGCTCATTGTGTCGATGGGGTAACGTGAGCACCTATGTCCTATTGTACCCCATGATACAACACATGTGCACCAAGTATGGCCCACATTTCGCCAAAGAAATCCCATGCACGTCCGAAACGGTCACTTACCTACAAGTTCTCGAGTGTGCATGCGCGTATCGCTGGACCTAGGACTCCGTACTAGTCACCAATTCAGGTTACTGTTTCCTCCTAGAGGCGTATTTAGTGCCAAGTCTGCACCCAATCCGATTGTATCCGTGCTTTCCCAAATAACTTCCGAGTGCGACTGTGCCCAATGGACCCAGTATGGCCCACATTTACCAACTTCAAACCCAATATCTAAACCCACACACACGAGTAGAGATCTGTTGTCAAGAGTGCCAACTCTAGGATAGAGATGATCAAACGCTAATTCATCAATTTTACGAGAGAAGATTACAACCTTGTATTGCTCTGTTGTTGTCCTATGTTGTATGATGGTTCCCTGTTTACAACCCCAATATGAAGAAGGATATTAATATGTTGGAAAATGGCAGAGGAGGGTCTGAAACTGTTCTGAACCGATTGTTTCATGATATTTTTCTGACAGACGGAGAGCTTGTGATGTGATGAAGACCTCTAACATTCTGAACTGTGTATTACAAGACTGGCCCAGAACTATTTCTGTATACAATTTATTCAATTAACTTTCTTATGAAGTTCTATTGAGTGGCCTCTTGAATTGAGAGGCCACTCATAAAAACTTACGAGAAATGCGTTCTAGATGTGGAAACTTCGTCCATCGGGTCCTGGATGATTGGAACTCGGTCCTAGAAGCCACAATATCTGCACCAAATGTGGCGTCCTTTAAGGGTTGTCTGAGATCCCTGCCCCAGCCGATAATGATAGCACCCATTCCAACCCTATCTGCGCTTTCTCTACTACTGATGACTTCTCAGATGACGTCAGTCATGTAACTTCTGCGTAGGCACCCCGCATCGGAATTTAAAAAAAGTGACGACTCTGTTAGTGTAACGAAGTCTTAAAAAAACTGAAATTGAGGCGTGAACCCACGTCTTGCCTCCAGAATTTGAAAAATTGCGGGCAGGGCAAGGCCCATGTCTTCCGAAAAGTTAAAGTCGTGGATTGAAAGTTCCGCATCCAACAACTTCGAAAGTCTGAAACTTTTTACAAAGCTACAAAATGTTGTCGAGCACCATTTTACATCTTGATTTAAAAATAATCCCGAGAAACAGAAGGCCTCTGTCCCGATCAGTCGAGGATTTTGTATTCCAGTCCGTAAACTGGATCCTATAGATTAGGTGCAAGAAAGTTAGTTTTGCTTAAAATATCTTTCTATAAATTTATACATCACTCTACATAGTTCTTGGAAGTAAAAATCATTCCCTCAATATGCACCCGAACGCACCATTTTACTAAACTGAAACAAAATTGAAGGGTAACGAAAATATCAGTTCCACTTCCAAAATTTTTTTTTGGAATTTTTTCACTTCAGTCTACAACACATTGAGATTTATGGTCTCACAATGCACCAGAACGGGCCATTTCACGTCCAGTTTTCATAAAGTTTCCAGGGGAGCATAGCTGCGCACCCCATCATCCCCCTAGCATTCATATTTTCCCCAGTCTACAAAAGTGTTGGAAGAAAAGTGTTCCGCCTGAAGGTACCATTTTAGCCATGGCCCCTCTCCCTAGCCATCGGCCCACAGCTAGGCCCTTTGGAAAATGTTATGGAAGTGTTAATTTTGAAGCAATAGTACACATCCCTAAGTATCAATATTTAAAGAAAACGAGGTAAGCTTGTTTCGGGCAAGGATCGGATTGCAAGTTAAAAACGTGTCGAAAGCTCATTTTCAATAAATTTGACGTATTTCAAGCTCTTTTGGAAAGAAATTTGCATAGTAGGCAGCCAAGAACCAGAATTCATTTCAGCCAATTCATTAAATTCCTATATCAATTCCATACAGTTTAACCATAAATATATTTTGGTTCTGACTTGCCTTGATCACTAAAAAATGAAATTAAGAAACATTTTATTGGTCGTTGTGTTGCCACAAATGTGTTTTCTATTCAGTGACACGAAGATATGGATATATTATAGCTCAACAGGTTAGACACTGGACTTGAGTCCGCGATAGGCCGTTTTTCACGGCTGTGAGTTCGAGCCCCATTTTCATTTATAATGTGATCATTTTTTCCTCCGTTTTATTTCACTTTTGGCGTTTTCCCATCAGGAATATTATCAAAAGAAATAGCTTTCAATAGCATGAATCTTGAAACTAATTATGCAAGATAATTACTTTCATTAGCACGTGATCGTTCTAAATATATCTCACGACGGTTAGTATCGGTGCCAGCTTAATATAAATCACTTCCGAGTGCAGACAGATTACTGTACATTTCCTTATATATTTTGTGTATGAACCATCAACGGAAGTTCTGATGGTATATTTTTGCATGCACACTAAAATATCGCCTGTTGGTACCGTGTGTGAGAACTAGACAAGGTCAGGCCAAGCCAAGAAAATTACTGTTGAGCATCACACCTTTACCACAGAAATGGGAACGAAGGAGGACAAATACTTCGACCTATGCAATGATGTAACAAATGATACAGACTTACTCAACGTTGGGCTGTCCACGAGTGAAGTTTAGTCAAGTCGATTACTGTTGCCAGAAAAAGTTTCCGCACATTCTTGTTTCGGTTTTTGCAGATCAGGGACATAAATGAGTACAAACTGCTGTAGATATAACCTCTTCGTTACGAATTCGCAACACCTATATTTGATCTGCTTATTTTCATTCTAGAACACGGTTGTTACAGTCAGGCACGGCGGAACAGGGGGGGGCCGGGGGGGCCATGGCCCCCCCAATATTTTCAGCAAAAAACAAGAGAAAACAGGCAGAAACAGATAAAAAAAACGATAAAGCGAAAAACCTATATCTGTATTGAATGCAGATTTTACTTTTCAATAAGCCTGAGGGGCACCCTTGTTCATTCCATAATCCGAATTAAGTCATGGTTCGTCTGTCAAATTCAAGCCATGACGGATAGCTTACACTACAACGAGTATCAGCCACTTCAACAGGAAATATTTGTGAGCTTATGATCTCTCCGAACATGCCCATATTTGAACGAATTAAGTGCCAATCAATGTCTCCATCTGGTTGCTTTGAAGTCAGATGTTTATAGGCTATCCGAGATTTTTTTTTATATTTAAGACGCGCCCTCGTGTTGTTTCCTCTCGGACTTCAAAGAGTTTGTCCTTCAGCTTCTTCTCTACTTAGGGAGCTTCTTGAAATAAGAACATGAGTTCCTTGATAGGAATGGCATATGTTGGTTGGGCAAATCGGATACACCATGACCAGTGTGGTGTTCTGATCTGGATGGATTAAAGTTCCAATTGGAATGGCCATTCCCCTCTTGTTATGGTATAGCCATCCTTTGTCTCCCTAGCTCCAAAAAGTATGCCATGGAGTTTCCAGGAGTTCCAACTCGGCGCAGCATGCCTCTCAGTTCCTAGCATGCCCCAATTTCAAGAAGCTTCCTTAAACTGAGCTTTAATCTGATTAAACGGAGATTCCACGCAGGTAGCGTATTGCCCCAAAACACCCTCCATTCATTGGTTGATACTTTAAACGGACAGTTCCAGTAATAACTGTACAGCCCTAATCGGCCTACAAGGCCTGGTATGGAGATAGGAGTACCGGTATACAGAACTTTATCATGGAGGATGGCTCATTCACACTCATAAGTTGACCTGTGTTCGACTCGCCAACAAGCATGACAAGCAGAAAGTATCTGTGTTGTTGACATGATTAAAGCTTGATGAATCTTTTGATTGAAATGATATATATTTAACATTTAATTTATTTCTACTTCCGAACATTCTCATTTTCTTGACGGGGAATATTTAAAAAAATGAGAAACAACAAAACAGGCAAAATATACCAAGATTACACATATGAAGATTTCTTGTTTTATTACTCGGAAATACGCTAGAACGCGTCTCCGGCCGTCTAAGACCCCTGGAGCTTCCGGGGCCTGGGCGGCCCCTGGACCCTCGCCTATTTGTGCTGTGATAGTGGCCCCCCCAATCACCAATTGCTTCCGCCGTGCCTGTTGTATACCAGAACATTTTGTGTTAATAGCAACTATAAAAAAGATTCATTTCAACAAATAATTTACTTTGGTTGGCCTTAAAAAAATCCTCGTCTGAGTGCGCCCCAGTGCGTATAGTATGTCACCTTTGTTTACCGACCACCAGGTGGGTTGGATGGGTGTTAGTGCGCAGTATGTATGGGCCGCTACCTGGGCAAAGGGACCATGGCTCAGATATGAAAACAACCCCCCTAGCAAGGCTTCGAGGCTTCGAGGCTTCGGCGCTCGCCTTGCCAGTTCCAGTTCGACCGTAATCGACCCCACACCAATTTAAAATCCAGCCTACGGGCTTTGCATAGGGCAAACTATAAGTCAGATTTCAGCTTTGTATTGTTCTGTTACCAGTTTTCCTTGGCAAGTTTGCAATGTTCAACGTAAACTGTTCCATGTGTATTGCGAAATACAGCAAAATTTCAACTGGCTCAAACAATAATATGAACATCTATCACAGCCAGAAATATTTGTTCACGTGTTCAGGTCACCATAGAAAAGAAGCTGGGATGTCTGAGGACGGAGCTGCGCAAGCGCATTGAAAGTTTGATCTCTCCTCTGCACCACGCGAACTGTGTAAAATAGAACCGTATCGATGCTACTAGGCGGACTAAAACCTCGGAGAGCCATTAGAATAACCAATCTGTGGATCACAAGAAGTACAAGAAGGAGACCAAATACCATGATTTTAGTTTATCAGAATGCCCCAGATTTTCAGTATAACAGACCATATGAAAAGTAGTTCCCGGTTGCAAAAGGCAGCGATATAATTCTACTCGGATATTACCGAGTGTTGCCAGCACATGATCTAAGAAACTGGACAACCGGAGAATTTGTAGAAAATGGTGGCCAGTCGTTCACACGGATACATGAAAACTGGACATGGAAGACTTGGTTGTGTATCAGGCCTAAAGCCCCCTCGGTTATTGAAATACTGCGTTGACAACATTTGGGATTTTCACCCGCTAGACTGACGGACGAAAAGCGTTTCTATTGTCAGACACTTCCCACTTATGTCACGGGAGACAATGTCGTGTGTATTATACCTTTGGAATTGATGAACATTATTCAATTTTAATCCATACTTGTAAATTTATACAACTTTTGAAGCCTTGGAGTGAAACATCCAGCAGATAACGGAGCTTCTTGAAATTAGGGCATGAGTTCCTTGATATGAATGGCATATGCCGGTTATCCAAAATTATGGGATACACCATGCCAAGTGTAGCGTTCTGATCTGGATGGGGAGGAGTTCCAATTGGAATGGCATATGCCATTCCCTCCATGCCATTGCATGGTATGGCTTAATCCTATCTGGCCTGGGCGATTTCGGGTGTACCGCAGCCTGACTGGGGGGGGGGGAGTGCCCCCTCTATATATTTTCGCTATCGCTAAGGCTAGAGTGCTGAAACTTACCACACTATATCTTTGGGTCAAACTCTACAAGAAAATGTAAAAAAAAATCCAAGATGGCCGCCATGATGACGTCTCTGTGACGTCATTTTTAAACAGCATTTTTGGACGATTTTTCGGTCAGAATTTTCGAATTTTGTTTTTTCTTCGCAAAAACTGCATGATAAATTAGTAAATAATAATCTCATATGAAATAAAATAGATTTTACCCACTCTTCCATACAGAAATATGACGAAAACATCACTTTTCTGGTACCCAACATGGCCGCCATTTGAATTTACCCATGGTCCTCTGCTCGGAAGTCATACAAATAGGCTCAAAATGACCCAATATGATAATCCAAAAAGTTTCAGCTCTCAATTTTTTGTCGTTCCGGAGATAGGAGCAAAATACCAACGGCCGGGTAGGGTTAAGCCATCCTTTGTCTGCCGAGTTCCAAAAAGTATATGCCATGGAGTTCCAACTCGGCGCACCATGCCACTCTGTTTGGAATGCCTTGTGCCAGTTCCTTGCATGCCCCAATTTCAAGAAGCTCCCTAACGTTAAGTTCCCGGTTCTGTTTTTACCCACCATCCAAAGCACAGCTTCTTGTGTCAAGAGATGTGGTGTGATATACGGTTTCTAATACATGATTATATTATACTAAGTACCGCATATTTACAATACATTCACGCAAAAGTGTGTGTTCTTACCGAATACCGAGTAAATGATAGCCTGGTGTAATCAATATTTCACTGATAGAATGGTTTATTCAGAAAATTAAGTCAAGGGGAAACAACTGTAGCAGACATATATCCATGTGGACACTGCAGACAGCCATTGTGCCTGCGATATCGATGTTCTTGGAATACGTTACTCTACAACAGGATCGCATTGATTCGTGGGACTGGTAATATCGAAAACAAACATCTTCGACTATGGTGTTCTATTTGTGCCAGTTTGATCTCGCGCGACGGAAAAAGTCGACGTCGCGTTTTAAAAGGCGACGTCGCCCTCTTCGTCGTGCGTCGTGCGTCGGGTTTTATAATGCTAAAGAGATAGGCCAAAACTCGACGTCGTGTTTCAAAAGTCGACGTCGACTTTTGCCGTATCTCCTAACATTGTAAAAGTCGACGCGCGACGGAGAGGGCGACGTCGCCTTTCAATACGCGACGTCGACTTTTTCCGTCGCGCGTCACCTTTTGGTTTACAAAAGTGCGCATGTCTGGGGAGTATGTATTCCATATTGTTCACGAGACACAACAAATTATCAATCAAATTATCAATTGAAGTTTGCCACTATACGTTGTACAAAAGTATTATATAAAATTCACAATCTTTGTTAACTTTCTACTTTTATGTAAAGGTGTATGTGTGTTTGTACTGTGATGTGTTGTATTATGGTATATTTCACCGTACTGTATGGTATGGTATTGTTTAGAATTGTATTGTTTTGTAATGTGTTGAGTTGTGATATGTTGAATTGTAATATATTGTATTGTAATGTATGGTATTATTTTGCATTTTATTGTATTGTATCGTATCATATAGTCGTGTTCCGTCTCGTATTGTTTCGTTGTATTGTGATTTGGGGTGTTAATTTCGAACGAAAAAAAAATTTAAAAATGTTCACATCTGCGATTTCCGATCCTTGTAGCTTCTGACCGGTGTTGGTAATTTGCTAAGAATTTACTGCAACAAAGCAAGAATGGCAAGATATTTAACATACATGGAGACTATGTACCCATAATTTATTTGTTTCGCTGTCAGATATGTTATATTGCTGATTAATTTTCGAACACTGGTACCTGTGTTCCACAAAATGCACACCCCTCCATCGCGAGGACAATACGCATCTATTAGCTTGTCAATCTGTTCATATTTCGCCGGACTAATACGTAAAATAAATTCAAGTTTCTAATGATGAACCAAAAGCTTATGTAAGTAACAGTTTTGCAGGAGTAACAGTAACGACTGAAAAACAGAGAAAAATTAATTAATAGCTTGTGTAGCTCAAAGGAAATGTGGGATCTTACTGTTTTCCGGTCGAAAACGAAAGTAAAATGACCCCACACCTCACCTTTACTTTGAGCATATAGTCACTAGTCTAAAATGGCAAAAAACAAAGCCTTACTATTAAAAAGGGTTGTATGATTCGAGATAAAATACAACGTGGCGCGTTTTATCAGGAGACATTCATCAGGATGTCTCCAGAATATAAGATCTCACAGTTCCATTGAGCCACACAAGCGATTAATTATTTTCTCTCCGTTTTGCAGTCGTTACTGTTAATCCTGCAAAATAGTTACTTACATACGCTTTTGTTCATTATTGGAAACTTGAATTTAATTTACGTATTAGTCCAACGAAATAGTAACACATTGACAAGCTAATAGATGCGAATAGTCCTCTCGATTGAGGGGTGTGCATTTTGTGGAATACAGGTACCAGTGTTCGAAAATTAATCAGCAAAAAAAAACATTTCAGACAGCGAAACAAATATATTATGTTGTACATAGTCTCCATGCATGCAAAATATCTTGTCATTCTTGCTATCTTGCAGTGAATTCTCACCAAATTACCAACACCGGTCAGGAGCTACAAGAATCGAAAATCACAGCTTTGAACATTATAGTAATACATGCTCCCCAGACATGCGCACTAGTAGTATACAATACCCGAATTGAACAAATTGCTCCCCACTGCGCATGCGTGTGACGTCATTAACCTGGGAAAAAGGGTATGTGCGCATGCGTGATGGGGAGCAACGGGGAGCAGAGGTCAGTGAGTGCAAGATGTGGGAGGTGGGTACAAGATGGCCGCCATGTGGGAGGTGGGTACAAGATGGCCGCCATGTGGGAGGTGGGTACAAGATGGCCGCGAGTGTCAGTGAGTGCAAGATGTGGGAGGTGGGTACAAGATGGCCGCCGTGGGTGGTGGGTGGAACGAAAAAAAAAGTTCCGGCAAAAAAAAAAAAAAAAATGTATTCATCCGCGGTGATGCGGTTTGGCCGTGGTTTTGGCGGTAATTCGGTCTCGGGAAAAAGCTTCCGCGGAGAAAAAGTAGTCCCTAGATAAAATGGTCCGATTGGGTCGAGTGAGGTATCAAAGTGAAGCTTAGGTGAAGGGGCATCTAATGGGCTAGGTGTGGGGTTGAAATATCGGCATTCTGCGCATGCGCGGTGACCGAAGGGTATGAAAATAGCCTTTTTGGAGCTAGGGGAGCCCCTAGTGTACCGATGGGGTCGAGGGAGGTATCGATGTGAAGCATTCGTGAAGGGGCATCTGATGGGCTGGGTGTGGGGTTGAAATATCGGCATTCTGCGCATGCGCGGTGGCCCAAGGGTATGGAAATAGCGGTTTTGGAGCTAGGGGAGTCCCTAATGGGCCAATGGAGTCGTAGGAGGTATCAAAGTGAAGCATTCGTGAAGGGGCATCTGATGGACTGGGCGTGGGGTTGAAATATCGGCATTCTACCATTGTATACAGGTGCCTTATACCATTGTATACAGGTGCCTTATACCATTGTATACAGGTACATCTGACCATTGTATACATGTGCCTTATACCATGGTATACAGGTGCCTTATACCATTGTATACAGGTGCCTTATACCATTGTATACAGCAGAAATTGTCTTTGTAACGTCTTATTGTGACATCATGGCATTATTGTTGTTTTGTGACACTGTGGAACTGTAAAAATTCCATGAATGGAAAAGAATGATAAAACCCATTAGTGCATAATATTGCTGAAATAATGCCAACAGAAAACTCAGAGTCAATTTAAATATTTATTTGTATTGAGCAAATTACAAGAATTTCGAAGAGAAAAGAGCCGAAATAATGTCTGTCTGTCCTGGAAATCAGCTGATCAGCAATAAATCGACATCTCCGTGACCTTCAAGGAGATTTTGACATTAGGTTTTACCCGCTTTTATCACAAATCATTATAAAGAAATTGTCACACCCGGTGAACTCCTGAAACCCACATCCTACCCTGCTAGTCTGGTGATAATAAAATTTAAAGATCACATGTCCAACACATACTCACATAATGAAAGCAAGAATCGAACTTGCGCACCCCTCGAGATGAAGGATACCGTCCATGTTTCATTTTTTTGAGGTGTACTGAAATGCTCTCTCTAATTTATGCCCCGGTATCTATTTTCACATATAGGTTGAAGATTTATATCGACACTGCTACACACTTTTCGACATGTGTTTTCACTTTCGATGAAAGCACAAAACAGTCTAAAAAATTCACCTACGCTAATATTTTCTGGTGTTTTGTAGAATATAGATTCGCGTTCATTTCTATTTCGTCAAGAAAAAATGTTTTGTAGAATATAGATTCGCGTTCATTTCTATTTCGTCAAGAAAAAATTTTCATCTCGAAAATTGGCAGATTGAAATCTAGCTTACCTGATAAAAGAAGTTTAGTCCAGATGTATACCTATATTTCCATACTCCCGGACGTTTGATGCATATCTGGGGGGCTGTTTTTTTCCTAGGTGGGATATAACACACCATGCATTTGTATGCTAATCGAAATTCAGATATTTCCATCGGTAAATCCGGTGTCCAGTATACCACGTGGATGAAATTCAATTCAATTCAATGTATTGTACAAAACACCTTTACGCACTAAACTATGAAGCTAATGATTTTGGTCAGCGGCACATAGATGTTCCCTGGTTTGGTGTTCACATCCCAGCGGTTTTCTGTTTCTTGGCTTGTCACGCATTTTTTCGAAATTCACAGATATTTCCATCGAAATATCAGCTGAGCTAACGGCCTCAATTGCCTGTTAGCTCTCTTGTTGCTCACGGTGAGCAAACGTTTCAAGAAATTGATTTCAGTTCCCGCATAACGTCTTCTTCAAGTCCATTTTGAATAGTCGAGCGTATGAATCGAGTCAAAATAACATGCAATTCATTTGCCTGTCCGGTAAAACTGGTGAGTTGTTGGCTTGCGTTCGCCGCACACACACACTGAGGATTTGGCCTCGCGAGACGAAAATAGTTTAATATTTTTTTCTCCCGCCTCGCGGTTCAGCCAATGAACTATTAGAAAAGCATATGTGTTTGCATATTAATAAAACCACGGGCGCCTAAAAAATGAACACATTTCATTACACTGTAGCGAATTGTTGCCATTGCACGTGTCAGTCAGTACGTTTTCATATCCACCTCAAATTGACACGGAGAATTTCATTGCCAGTAAAATTGTAAGTTCATTGCGGAAAGAATTGATATTGCATAAATTCCTGCGGAAAATAGGAAGTACACATATATAAAGAATATTGTCTTCACGTAAAAGTTTGTACATTTCAAAAAAAAATTTTCAAAACAAAACAAAAAAATGTGAAGTAAAACCCGTCCTTCGGATGGGAAATCTTCATACGTCAAGTCAACAAAATTTTATTTTTCAGGTAGTGGGTCGAGTGAGGTATCATATTGAAGCTGACGTGAAATGCTTCACAATGATACCTCACTCGACCCGATTGGACCATTAGGGACGCCCCTAACCTCAAAAAAAGATTATTTTGAAGATAATTATCAACATCCGGTGAATGAAGATTTTTTATTTTAGAGGTAGTGGGTCGAGTGAGGTATCAAATTGAAGCTGACGTGAAATGCTTCACAATGATACCTCACTCGACCCGATTGCACCACTAGGGGCTGCCCTAACTCCAATAAAGGCTATTTTGAATTTTCTGCGCATGCGCGAAGTCCAAAGGCTATGAAAATAGCCTTTTTGGGGTTAGAGGCGTCCCTAATGGGCCAATCGGGTCGAGTGAGGTATTAAATTGAAGGTGACGTGAAGGAGCATCTGATAGACTGGGTGTGGGCTTGAATTAGGGTAATTCTGCGCATGCGCGAAGATGATATCAAAAATATGAATCTTCAAAAATAGCCTTTTTGGGGTTAGAGGCGTCCCTAATGGACCAATCGGGTCGAGTGAGGTATCAAATTGAAGGTGACGTGAAGGAGCATCTGATGGACTGGTGTGGGTTGAACTAACAGCATTCTGCGCATGCGCAATCTTCAAAATATCCTTTTTGGGTTAGAGGCGCCCCTAGTGGTCCAATGGAGACGAGTGAGGTATCAATGTGAAGCAAATCGAGTGAGGTCTTATTTTGAAGCTCTCGTGGAGGAGCACTTGACTACACTAATGGTTCGTCCGTGTTCAATAGTCTGCGCATGCGCAGTCTGGCCGTAGTAGCGAAAGGGGACATTTTGGGTGCTATGTAGGGGTGTGTTTGGGTTAGAGATGAGCTAATCACGGTTCGAATGGGTCGTGTGAGGTGTCAAAGTGAAGCTTGTGTGGGGTAGAGTCAGAATGGTGTGTTTTTGAATGCAAGTCGCGTCAATCTGCGCATGCGCAGTTGGTTGTATTAAGTAAAGTGGCCATTTTCGGGCAGTACATGAAGGTATTTGAGATCGACATGGGCTATTCACGGTTCGAATGCGTCCTGGAAGGTGTCATCTTGTAGTTCTCGGGGTGTACATTCCGATTTTGAGGGATGTTCGCGTCATCGGTGACGTCATCGGTACGAGTAGTAGCGAAAGTGGACATTTTCGGGTAGTACATGAAGGTATTTGGGGTCGAGATGGGCTATTCACGGTTCGAATGCGTCCTGGAAGGTGTCATCTTGTAGTTCTCGGCGTGTACATTCCGATTTGAGGGATGTCCGCGTCATCTGTGACGTCATTGATGACGTCATCGGTACGAGTAGTAGCGAAAGTGGACATTTTGTGGGTGCGTGAGGGTGAGTTTGGTGTAGAGATGCACCATCCTTAGTCCGAATGCGTCGTGTGAGGTGTCATTTTGTAGCTCTCGGGGTGTACATTCCGAATTGAGGCATGTCCCAAGCATCTGTGACGTCATCGATGACGTCATCAGTAGGAGTATTAGCGAAAGTGAGCCTTTTGGGGCAGTGCAGGAAGGTATTTGGTGTAGAGATGGACCATCCGCGTTGCGAATGCGTCGTGTGGGGTGTCATGTTGTAGCTCTCGGAGTATACACCCTGATTTCAGGGATATTTATAGCATCTGTGACGTCATTGGTGACGTCATTAGTACAAGTTGTAGCGAAAGTGGGCATTTTTAGCAGTGAAGGATGTTATTTGGTGTAGAGATGGACCATCCGCTGTCCAAATGGACCGTGTGAGGTGTCATCTTGTAGCAACGCCCACCAACACCATTCTTAATGCTTCAACGCCCTGGTGAAATAGCTCAGAAGCTCTGATATTCCATGGAATTGTCACTAATTCTTCGAAATGCAGTGATGCCCGTCAACGCCCGTCGTTACACCTTAACACTCTAACATAACGCCATGATATAGACCAGAGAGAGAGAACAACAACAACAACAAGGATGACACATGAGAGAACAACAACAACAAGAAGTTTTTTTCATATAGTTTATTTTCCCCAATGTTACATCATACCCACGCTGGGGAGCCGCGTTGGGTATATTTACAATTCAAGAAGATTCTTATCCAATCAGAGGCCACCATTTGCATGTTTCATATTCGTTCCTGTCCGTTAGATGTATTCTTGTCCAATCAGAAGTCTCATTTTCAGAAAGTGCCATCTGAACCGTTTATTCTAATCATCGTCGGGCAGGCCAGGATACCGTTGAGGCAACATATCCTCAGATAGTTGTTTGCGCATTCTGAGTATCTATCAGTGCATGGGTGAATACTTTCATCCGATGGAGGTGGTGGTCAGTTTAACCACGAAGAACGCAACATTGGTCATTATCTCCACTATCCACTTGGTGTTACAATTCAAGAAGACTTGTCCAATCAGAGGCCACCATTTGCATCTGTCATATTCGTTCCTGTCCGTTAGATATATTCTTGTCCAATCAGAACTCTTCATTTCAGAAAGTTCCATCTTCGGCCATGTTCGCTTTGAACCGTTTATTCTAATCATCATCGGGCAGCCCAGGATACCGTTGAGGCAACATATCCTCAGATAGTTGCTTGTGCATTCTGAGTATCTATCAGTGCCTGGGTGAATACATTCAGCCGATGGGTTGGTTGGTCAGCTTGGTCACGAAGAACGTAACATTGGTTACCCTCTCCACTTTCCACTTGGTGTTGGGGCGTTGTTGTTGGGTCCATTCCAAGGGATCCACGTTGGCCAGGTTCTCCAGCATCGTCTCTAGCGACGCCCGGTTAATGATGGTAAACGGTTGGTCAAATACCCGGATGTTACTGCTCGGGTAAAAGTATCGGACTTGATCTGTCTCCTTATGCTGCAGCACATAACCAAACGCCAGATTTAATTTGAAGGACGTTGCTTGGTCATTGAAGATGGCTTCCACGTAGCTGCCTAGACGGGCGAGGTCGGTCAGTCGAAAATTGTAGATATCTTGAATAGGGCGATGACGGTAGAAACAGTGCCGTATCATGGTCCAATGGCGCCGATAGATGTCACTCACTGGATGGGCGCCCTGTAAGAGATCGCTAGGAACATTTATGGGCTCGTCCAGAAAATGTTCGATGTTATCAGGCGTATGACTCGAAACCGTAACGGTGGGGTCCGGCTGGATATCCAGGCCCTCCTGGACCGTGGGTATAGGCAGGCTCTTCGTCATCGTATCACCAGTGGCGTTCGTCTCTCCGGGTTCATCTTCACTGGGGCTGACCTTCCGCGGCTCCTCTTTAGTGGAAAGTTGTCGCCCAAACCGTAGAGACGGGGCATGCATCAAACGTTGGTGCTGTCTAAACCGACTGGGTCGTTTGAAGAGTCGACCACAATCATTACATAGTACCGTTGCACCCGCGTGAAGTACCCTCTCATGACGCAGTAAATGATCCTCCCGATTGAATGACCGTGCGCAGGTTGTACAAGTATACCGAGCATCGTTGTGGGTGGAGGCCTCGTGGCGTCGTAAATTATTTAGACGAGTAAACAGCTTCTGGCAAGTTGTGCAAGTGAACATCTTGGTGGTTGACAGAGTGTCTGATGAAACGTCCAGGCCGCTTCCCTTTTATAGCACGCTAGCTGGTGATCTATTTTTAGCACACTCAGTTCAACTATCTCCAAGTCGAGGGCCGAGCCGTGACATCTTCGGTAACATCCGTGTATCTTCGGTCACCTCCGTACCGTCAACGATCAACATGTAGACATATAGAGTATGTACGGCATGTTATGGTATTCATCAGTGCATGAGTGACGCATTCAGCCGATGGGAGTGGTCGGTCAGCTTGGTAACGAAAAACGTAACATTGGTCACACTCTCCACTATCCACTTGGTGTTGGGGCGTAGTTGTTGGGCCCATTCCAAGGGATCCACGGTGTCCAGTTTCTCCAGCATCGTCTCTAGCGACACTCGGTTAATGATGGTAAACGGTTGGTCAAATACCCGGATGTTACTGTTCGGGTAAAAATATCGGACTTGGCCTGTCTCTTTATGCTGCAGCACATAACCAAACACCAGATTCAATTTGAAGGCCGTAGTTTGATCTTTGAAGATGGCTTCTACGTAGCTACGTAGACGGGTGAGGTCGGTCAGTCGGAAATTGTAGATATCTTGAATAGGGCGATGACGGTAGAAACAGTGCCGGATCATGGGCCAATGGCGCCGATAAATGTCACTCACTGGATGGTCTTCGTGTAACAGATCGCTGGGAACATTTATGGCTTCGTCCACGAAGTGTACTTTGCCCTCCACGTCGTACAAAATCTGGCCCAAGGTCTTGTCGTCGGAATTTGACTGTTGAATTAGGGCGACATCATCATCGGCCCTCGTGCGATGGGTGGGAGTTCCCCCTGTTTCGATATTGATGCCTACGGGCTCTTCTATCTGCAAACGTGGCTGCGGAACAGGGTGTCGTGTGCGTTGGTGTCGCAGCAACTGACTGGTCAGTTTGAAAAGCCGACCACATTCTTCGCATGGACGCTTGGGTACTTCATGGCGTGCACGTGTGTGGCGCTGTAAATGATCCGGGCGCTGAAACGACAGTGTACATATCGTACAGTTATACCGGGCGGTTCCTTCGTGCTTGGTAGCCTCATGGCGGCGCAAGTCATGCAGACGAGTGAATGATTTCGAGCACGTAGTACAAGTGAACATCTTGGTGGTTGACAGAGTGTCTGATGAAACGGCCAGACCGCTTCCCTTTTATAGCACGCTAGCTGATATCATGTTCGGGCACTTCCGTGTCTCTTGTCAAAATACTCGCTTCTGATTGGACGAGAGCTCTGTGACGGATTTTAAATACTCGCTTCTGTTTGGTGTACGTCGCTAAAGGTCACCGGAACTGACCTTTGCCCCCGGCGCGCGCTTACGTGACCGGAACTGACCTTTGACCCCGGCGCGCAAAGGTTTCCACCGCGGTGGAAACCTTTACACTGCGCGCGCGCGCGCGCCGCGCGCGCCGGGGGAACCCCGGCGCGCAGTGTAAAGGTTTCCACCGCGGTGGAAACCTTTGCGCGCCGGGGTCAAAGGCCAGTTCCGGTCACGTAAGCGCGCGCCGGGGTCAAAGGTCAGTTCCGGTGA
>JAVTVY010044675.1:0-20305 GCA_036873755.1 Hanleya hanleyi | reverse complement strand
CCAGACGACGGATACTTTCAGAAATTATCCGTCGTCTGGCGTGAAGGGTCATACTCACCCAATTCGAAATAGTCATGAGTATGGCAAGCCAAAGTGCTTTTTATTCCGAATTTCCGATATCGGGAATTGAATTCCCGATATCGGAAATTCTAATTTCCGATATTGGAAATTGCAATTCCCGATATCGGAAATTGCAATTCCCGATATCGGAAATAGAATTTCCGATATCGGGAATTAGAATTTCCGATATGACAATTTTCGATATCGGAAATAGAATTTCTCATATCGGGAATTCAATTTCCGATATCGGAAATAGAATTTCCCATATCGGAAATTGTCACCAAATTTCCGATATCGGAAATGAAAGCTCTGGAAGCTTTACAAAACCTAGGGGTGCATTCCACACCTAAATGATGTGCGGCTAAAAACAGGCATGGGTTCCGGTCTTCGGCCATAAATAGATGTAAAATCTTTAACAAAAGTCTTGTAAAAGTATATATTTTCTAAATGGGCATACTCGTGCCCTTATTTCAGGAGACTTGTGAGCTATTGAAATTGAAAAGAAAAGACGTGCAATCCTCCGTACCCCTTCTTCAACTTTTCTGAAAAACTCCATAAAATATATCAAAATGTGTCAAATTCTACCCGCAACCCAGCGAAAACGTATGAAATGATTTTCTTTTTATGTATGTTAAAGTGTTTCCCGTCCAAAGGACAATTTAAAATGGCGAAAAAAAAACAGGGGGTCGACCTACTCGATTTTCGTAAAATTGTATGGCCATAAAGGAATCCTCATTTTCGCTTCCCGAAAAAGTGCGGATTTTGGTCCGCCAGATATTCAATTCCCGACACGATTAACTCTGTAGTGGCGAGTGGGTGCGATCAACAAGCAATTATCATATCCTCGTTTGGAGAAATGGTGACGTCCAGCAGGGTGATACCATAGATATCAGTTAGTAGAAAGGTAAGAAGAATTACCTTGCTGTCAAAATCGAGCGACCTTCCTTATTATAAAATTAGGGAGACCCCACTTTGTACGAAACCGTGGCAAGTGTGGAGTGCACCTTAGAGTTGCAATTTCCGATATCGAAAATTCAGTGACAATTTTCGATATCGGAAATCGGAAATTCAGTTTCCGATATTGGGAATTGTCCCCGAATGATATCGGGAATTGGAATTTCCGATATCGGAAATTGAAGGTCATGAATTTCCGATATCGGAAATTTTAATTCCGATATCGGAAATTCTCGAATAAAAAGCACTTTGGCTTGCCATACATGAGACATCACTGAAAGATAAACTAGATATGTGCTTTGACGTTCCATAATGTTATGTGACCTGATGGGGTCATGCTAGCCTGTTAATGCGCTCATGTCTGCACTCTAGCACCGTATTGAAAGAAATCTAGCGCTATACAACTTCATGCACCCAGACAAGTGGGGTTCTTGCAGACCTCTCATCGGAGGATTAAAGCTGAAATAATTATATCTAACACACGGTTTACTTTTATATTCATATCCTTGACACCTGAAGTGACTATTCTTGCAAAACAACCTCTCCACTCTTCTAGCTCCTTCAGCGCAATCCTTCAGTCTGTTCCTAATATCCACCTCTCCACGAGCGCAATCCCCTCGTATGTTCCTGACACACATGTGATACCATCATATCCACCTCTGCACAGGATTAATAAAAGCGAAATCCCCTCCTTTGTTCCTGCTTTCCACCTCTCCAACCAGAAAGCCCAAGCCCCTCATTTGTTCCTGGTGGCCACCTCTCCACTAGATCAACGAGGGCGTAATCACTTCTTTTGTTCTTGATATCCATCTCTCCATTAGAATAACGAGAGCATAATCCCAACATGTGTTAATTCCTGATATCCACCTCTCGATTAGATCAACAAGAACGCAATCCCCTCACTTGTTCCTGATATCCTCCTCTCGACAAGATCAACGAGAGCGCATCCCATCATTTGTTCCTGATATTTACCTCTCCACCAGATCAACGAGAGCGCAATCCCCACATTTGTTCTTGATATCGACATCTTCACTAGAATAACGAGAGCGCAATACCAGCATTTGTTCCTGATATCCACCTCTCTACTGGATCAACGAGAGCGTAATAACATCATTTGTTCCTGATATCCACCTCTCCACTAGATCAACGAGAGCCTAATCTCCTGATTTGTTCCTGATATCCACCTCTCCACTAGACCAGCCAGAGCGTAATATCATTTGTTCCTGATATCTACCTCTCGACTGGACCAGCGAGAGCGTGATATCATCATTTGTTCCTGATATCCACCTCTCGACCACATGTAGATCAACAGTAGCGTAATATCATCATATGTTCCTGATATCCAACTCTCCACTAGATCAACGAGAGCGTAATAACATCAGTAGGCATAGGCATCCCTAGGGATGCCTTATGTGTTTGTCATTTTCTTCTTTCTTCCGCTTCCGCTCACTTTCCTTTTCCGTCGGATAACTTTTGAATGCCCTTGTCAATCAACTTCAAATTTGTGGTGGACATTGGTCCTGCCTAGGGAAAGGCACCTATTGTTTTTCACCGCTGTCCGAAACTGGGAACTGGGGTTTTATCTACAAATCTCCGTATATGCAAATTTCCCTTTTGTTCAATCTTTTCCGTCGGATAGCTTCCGGATGCCTTCGTCAATCAACTTCTAATTTGTTGTGCATATTGCTCCTGTCTAGAGGTAGACACCTATTGTTTTTAAGTTCTGTCTGAGACTGGATACTTGTGTTTTATCTACATTTTCTGTTATATGCAAATTTTCCATCTGGACCATATGGTTAAGTAGCTGTCTCTGTTTGGGTACCAATTCCATATTCTCATTTGCATAGATAGCACATCAGTGACTGGTTCACAGTTATGACTGTCAAAATAGTCTGAAGCCATAGTCTGAAGCCCTGGAACATGTACATTTCTCTCACAAATGAATTAAACAGTGGCAGTGGCCTTGCAGATTTTAAAGCCACTGATATAGAACATCTCAGTGCCAAATCTAGGTAAGAGATACAGGTAACAAGACCATGTGATAGCTTTTTTTGTGCTGATCCACCTACAGGTGGCGACACCTGGAAGCAAATTTAAAATTTAAGTTCCGGACAATAATTCCCTGAAAAATTGAACAGATTTTATCAAGCCCATAGCTCTAACTGCGTAAAGCTTAATATAGGGATCTAAATGATATCTGTGGACGACTGTGTTCCTGTTCTTGTCCCTGTACTTGTCCAAGAAAGTTGTTTTGGACTTTGAAAATTGTTCCTGTCCACAGCTTCTCGGCCCCACACTGTCTCCTGAATTAAGCCCCACCCGCTCCACCTTCCCGCCAATCCTCATATATTCTGTGAGATTATATGATGCTACACTTAATCAACTACTAATCAATTATACACTACCCTCGGGAGAATGTCCCCACCCCTGGGGCACCAAATGTTACACAGCTTCTCAGCCTCATGTGATTCTAACCTAAGGTATGAGATGCAGTGTACATTGTTTATACACACACCTGCCGAATCACCTACAATATATTCCTTTATAGTAATTTCTTAATAGGTTGATGACATTATTTCAGATCGAAGTACAATATGAAATAACCGGTGGGGGTTTCCTCAATGCTGAACCCTTGTTAGTTTTGAATTTCATGTCGCCTTAAATGAAAGACACCATTTTCTTCAACTTTGCTGTCAATTCCTTCTATTCCACACCATATGATTCACCCTAAAGCTTTTGCATGAACCATATTTTATTTCAAAAGTATAATACAAAATAACTGGCGGGGGAATCCCCGCAGTATTGAACACCTGTTAGTTTTGAATTTCGTGTCGTCTTAAACAAAAGAAATCTTTCCTTCAATTTTGTTATAAAATAATTGTATTCCACATCATATGATTTACCCTAAAGCTTCTGCACCAAACATTTGTGTCCACACATGTAACTTACTATATTAATTACAACTGAGTTCCTAAAGTTTGGGTGCACACTGTGCATATAATCAATTTGCTGAATTGAATTGACTTCAACCTTGTGGTTCTTCAGACTGACAGATGATGGCATGCAGTTGTCAGTATGGTTAGTTTATGTACAGGGAGCTTTCTTTGGCATTCATGTGAGCACACCTACCACTGCCCTCGAGGAGAGCATGTTTCCAACCTCAGGGCGCCGAGCCCCACCATCTATCTTCCGAACTAGCTCTCGCCTGACCCTCGTAGATTGTGTTGGAGCATATATATCCAATATATCTTGACAGAAAGTTGAAATTTGTGTGTAGTCTGCAATATTGGTATAATTCTGTCACCCCTCAATGAATTGCAACCGCTAAAGGCCTCGATTTATCAGGCACAGACCCATGTTTTTGTATTTGGTAAGTGGGTGTCTTGCGTACAGATCCTGCTTGGAATTGTTTTTCGAGCCAATCCGCCTCTAGGTGGCACCACTTCGGAGCCAAGTTAAAATTGCATTTCCAGACAACAACTTTGAAAACCTTAAGGATTCTTTCCAAATTTGGTGTGTGGGTACCTTGCCGCAAGATCTGGCTCGAGATTGTTTTTCGTGTTGATTCGTGTATAGATGGCGCCATCTGAAAGCTAAGTTAAAAGTGTTTCCAGACAATAACTTTTGAAAACCTGGACCGATTCATTCCAAATTTGGTGTGTAGGTACCTCGCCTCAATATCTCGCTTGGCATTGTTTTTCATGCCGATCCACATATAGGTCACGCCACCTGGGGGCAAATTTAAAACTATGTTTCCGGACAATAACTTTTTTGGATTCTTTCCAAGTTTGGTATATGGGTAGCTTACCTGAAGGGTTCGCTTGGGATTGTTTTTCTGGTCGATCTGCTCATAGGTGGCGCCACCTGTAGGCCAAGTTAACATTTTCTATTTCCAGTCTTGGCCCCTTTCTATCTTGGCCTCAGGATCTCGGTTGGGATTATTTTTTATGCCTATCTACCTATACGTGGCGCCACCTGTGGACCGAGGTAATATTGCATTTCCGGACAGTAACTGTTGGACCTGAACGGATTCTTTCAAATTTGGTATGTGGGTACCTTCCCTCAAGTTATCTTTTGGGGCCATGTTAATGTTGTTTTTTCATGTTAATGTAAGTTTTACGTTTTTACTCTCTTCACAAATAATGAATGTTTCCTTTACTAAAGATGCAAAAGGGATGCCGCCTCCATCGTATTCGATCGACTGTATTTAGTTTGTTCCTGATATCTACCTCTCTTCTAAACCAACAATAGCGTAATATCATCATTTGTTCCTGATATCCAAATCCACTAGATAAACGAGAACGTATGATATCTAACTCCTCTGGACCAACAAAAGTGTAATATCATGTTTTGTTCCTGACATCCACCTCTCGACTAGACCAACGGGAGCGTAATATCATCATTTGTTCCTGATATCTACCTCTCGACTAGACCAACGAGAGCGTAATACCATCATTTGTTCCTGATATCTAACTCCTCCAGACCAACAATAGCGTAATATCACCATTTGCTCCTGATATCCACCTCTCGACTAGACCAACGAGAGTGTAATATCATCATTTGTTCCTGATATGTACCTCTCGACTAGACCAAGAATAGCGTAATATCATCATTTGTTTCTGATATCTACCTCTCGACTAGACCAAAGACAGCGTAATACCATCATTTGTTTCTGATATATACCTCTCCTCTAGACCAAGAATAGCTTAAAGCCATCATTTGTTCCTGATATCTACCTCTCGACTTGGCCAAAGAGAGCGTAATAACTTCATTTGTTCCTGATATACCTCTCCTCTAGACCCACAATAGCGTAATATCATCATTTGCTCCTGATATTTACATCTCAACTAGACCAAAGAGAGCGTAATACCATCATTTGTTCCTGATATATACCTCTCATGTAGACCAAGAATAGCGTAATATCATCATTTGTTCCTGATATCTACCTCTCGACTAGACCAAAGATAGCGTAATACCTTCATTTGGTCCTGATACATACCTGTCCTCTAGACCCACAATAGCGTAATATCATCATTTGTTTCTGATATCTACCTCTCGATTAGACCAAAGAGAGCGTAATACCATCATTTGTTCCTGATATATACCTCTCCTCTAAACCAATAATAGCGTATAATATCATCATTTGTTCCTGATATCTACCTCTGGACTAGACCAAAGAGAGCGTAATACCATCATTTGTTTCTGATATATACCTCTCCTCTAGACCAAGAATAGCTTAATGCCATCATTTGTTCCTGATATCTACCTCTCGACTTGGCCTAAGAGAGCGTAATACCTTCATTTGTTCCTGATATATACCTCTCCTCTAGACCCACAATAGCGTAATATCATCATTTGTTCCTGATATCTACCTCTCGACTAGACCAAAGAGAGCGTAATACCATCATTTGTTCCTGATATATACCTCTCCTCTAGACCAAGAATAGCGTAATATCATCATTTGTTCCTGATATCTACCTCTCGACTAGACCAAAGAGAGCGTAATACCATCATTTGTTCCTGATATATACCTCTCCTCTAGACCCACAATAGCGTAATATCATCATTTCAGGGCTCCCACTGGCCCTATTTTTCCTATTTTTTCCTATATTTTCTGCTCTCCCCTATTTTTCCCTATATTTTCTCAAATTTGATCGATTTTGCCCTATTATTCCTATATTTTCAGGATTATTCGTGCTTTTTCGCGCAGCTTTGACGTTGTATTTATTGTGATACATGTACATATACACAAATAGTTGGCTTCTTCAAATCCGCCAAATAACAACGCGACCGAGTCGGAAGTGTTTAAACTAAATTGTACGGTGTTTCTTCTTTACTACCTTGTCCCATTGATGAGTACAGGTCGTTTTTGGATAAAAACACTGATCCTATGAGGTTGTAATTAACAAGTAATTATCCCTGTTGATGACTGAAATGTCCTGTTTTCTGGATTTTGCCCTATATTTGCCCTATATTTTGGTCATTATATCCCTATGTTTGCCTTATATTTTGGCCATTATGTCCCTATATTTTGCCCTATATTTTGGCTATGGGTCAGTGGGAGCCCTGTCGTTTGCTCCTGATATTTACCTCTCGACTAGACCAAAAAGAGCGTAATACCTTCATTTGTTCCTGATAGATACCTCTACACTAGACCAATAATAGCGCATTCCCCTCAGCTGTCCCTGCTTTCCACCTCTCAACTCATTTGTCCCTCCCTCCGCCGCTCTCCATTTGATCAACTAAAGTATTGTGCATATGGAGTATGAATGCACCCTATTCAACATTATATTTACAAAATACCACTTGTAAATGCGAAAAATTTCCTCAACATGTTGACGGAAGTACTTGGAAGGTAAAATATCGAACTAAGATACATGTTCTTATCATATTGTATCATGATACCATTCCAGGGCACTATTATTAGTTACGGCAGGGCACTATTATCAGTGAGGGCAAGGCACTATTATCAGAGGGGGCAGAGTATTGGTATTGGTGCCATTCCAGGACACTATTTTCATTAAGGACTGGGCACCATTATCAATGAATTTAATGCACTATTTTCAGAGAGGGCAAGATTCTATTATCAGACAGGACAGGGCATTATTATCAGAGAGGGCAAGGTAATAGAGCAAGGCAGTATTATCAGAGAGGGCAGGACACTATTATCAGGTAAGGCAAGGCACTATTATCAGAGAGAGCTGAGTACTATTATCAGCTAGGACAGAGCACTATCATCAGAGAGGACAGGGCACTTTTATCAACGAGGGCAGGGTAGTATTATCATTGAGGACAGGGCACTATTATCGGTAAGAGCAGAGTACTATTATCAATAAGGGCAGTGCACAATTATCAATGAGGACAGGGCACTATTATCATTTGTGATAGGGCACGATTATCTGTAAGGACAGCGTACTTTTATCAAAGTTGGCAGAGAACTGTTATCGGCGAGAACAGGGTGCTATTATCAGAGAGGACAGGGCACTAATATCAATAAGGACAGGACACTATTACAGTGAGGGAAGGATACCATTATCGGTGAGGAACGGGCACTATCATCAGAGAGGACAGGGTACTACTATCTTTGAGGGTAGCGAACTAGTATCAATGAAGGCAGGGCACTATTATCAATGAGTGCAGTGTGAGGGTTGTAGCACCTTCGAAATTGACCACCTGGTGGTCCATATAAAATCACTGGACAAGGACCCGGTCCACATGAAAATCAACCAAACAGCGTCAATGTTGTAAACCACGATCATGAGCTGGGCTGCGGCGTGTGCCGGAAGGATCGCTCAAAAGAAGCACTTGTTGAACGCTTTATTAAGATCAAAAGCGTCTATAGTTGAATTACAAATAGCCCTGGCGACCCAATCCCCCACCTTTCACAATGAGCACTAAGGCATCCACGTTGAGTAATGTAAACTTTGGACCCGACGACGATGACCTTATTGGAAAACTACTCCAAGCCGACGTTCGAGTCTCGGCCCCAGGGCTTTCATTGAACTACATCAAGCCGAGGCCGTGAGCGCCATACGCCAACGAGAAGCATCGATGATATTATTACGCAGCTCTACACCAAGCCGGGATCACCAATGCCGCCCAGCACCGGCGTTTGTCAAGCTCATGGAGGGCACCCAATGAGTGACGCGGGTATGTCATCTGCTGCATAAGAAAATAATTCTCCCCGAAGAGAATACGTGTGCGCATAATCAGCTGAACCTTCATGAGGCCTTTCAGACCTTTATGGAAACGCAGATGGAAATTATAATGGACCCCGTGGCTCAGAGCAGCTGATTAGCTGTATGGATTTGATACTCTTCAACACTCGGTAACGTCCGTCAACGTTCATCTTTAACACTCGACAACGCCCGTTGATGCTCGCCTATAAAATCAGCTCTAATCGAAAGATGTGCATAGTAGACGTTTGATCTTCAACATGGCTTTACTTCCTCTGAGCGTAGCCAAACGTTCACCAGAAACCGCGATGTGATGCTGCATCAAGAAACGTTGCACACTTAGGAGTTAGAATCCGATGAGTTCATTGAGGCAGATGCTGAGAGCCTACCCACTGATATGGAGAGATTCATCGCTGACGATCGAGTAGTCTGTCATGTAAGAATCTTCAAACCTGGAATACCGTGTGCAATATAGATTTTCAAGTAGCTTTTCCGTGGTCACTTATTATGTTTTGAGTGAAGAACCTACCCTGTGATATTAAATCTTCGAGTAGGTGATTAATATTCACGCTGCGGCGATCAAGGGCGACGGTGAGGATAACTAATAACAGGCTTACATCTACCTGTACTCCCCTCAGTAAAACCCACTTTGAAAAGTGTAGCTTGTTTCCATGGAAATGAAAGGAGATCCCACCCATCAACCCATCATGAGAACCAAGCGTCGATTGGAGGAGGATATTCGGTTATCACCCACAGAGGTTCTGAAAAATGCGGTCAAAATACGCAAATAGCTGTTCCAGCTCCTGTTTCCCGTAAGTATGCTGTCTAAAGACGATAAGGACAGACGGACGAGGATCAAGGGTGACCATGGCCGAAGATAGAACTTTCTCAAATGACGGCTTCTGATTGGAGAGTAGTGGAAAATTCCTCTGATAGACTGACAATACACATGTTATGTAAACACACCCATATGTTGGGTATGATGTGAAAGAGGGGATAACGCCATGTATCCGGAACCCTACATGGGAGGTAAGTCTGTCAGACTAAACAGACCCATCATCTCCTAAGCACAGCATCACACAAGCCACTAGTTGCCCCTGTGTGTTAATTTATAGGGTGTACATTTCATCCATTCGAGTGCACATCCGAGCGACTCTGTGCTTTCTCTACTACTGATGACGTCACGTAGTTTTCTCTGGATGATCCACTCCCAAGGTCCCACTCTATGTGCTAATGTATAGACATGTGTCGTAAGTGCGAAATAAGCTTTCTCTTCTACGCCTCAACTGCGCATGCGCGTACCCATTCTCATTCTACCCTTTAATTGCAACGTCAGCCCATCCACATCGCACCGTTGTACAAGAACAGTAAAGTCTTCACGCTTTTTTTCCAAAATCTTTGTTTTGCATTTTCTCGCATTCACGTGACCGACCTTGGCGAGTGCTCCACACCAATCATAACCATATGTGGATCCCATATGACCCGACTCAATTGACTGGGTGTAAACTCCATTTTCCGCATTCCTAGTTTCGCATCCACCCGCCAGCCATGCGACCGACATCGTACCGAAAGTGACCTCAACCGGAAGGAACCACAACTGGAAGTGATCTCGGTTTTAAAGGTCATACAACCCGCACACTGCACTTTATGAGTAAAGTCCGTTTTTCCTGATTTTCCCTTTTTCTTCGGAATCCTAGTTTTGCATTCAACTACCAGTCACATGACCCCTAGTTGCCATGGTAACCCAAGGTCAAGGGTCAAATGTCAAGCCACCACATTTCCATCATGTTACCTACATTTACAATCCTCAATTTCCCTCTTCACCAATTTCAGCTTTCTATACTTCTGTCAATTTAAATTTTGAAATGGAAATCGGGCATATTCATTAGCTTGTGAAGAAAACTGGGAAAAAATCTAGCCAATCACAGAGTTTCTGTAAAAAATCCTTACACATTCACACCTTCCTAATGATGAAGACCACGGGAAATATACTAGCAGCGTAAATGTACTACCGGTACTGTAAATAGTGGAGGAAAAGGGTAGAGAATTTCGTACAAACACGACCATGTAATACTTTGTTTGCAGTATTAGGTTCAAGATATATCCACACACAGATATATTTTGAGAGCAAAATGTTTGCTGGTAGGTACGAATCAACAAAAAGTCCACCTGTAAGATCGATCTGGAACATCGTTAATGTTTTTTTACCAGTAATGGAATTTTCAATTATAAATCATGAAATTTCACATGTTCAATGCTACTCTGCATTCATCGAATTCGTTATGAACCGTAATGAGTACATCCCCCAATGTGACCCTGAATCATTATGGTGTATATCACCATGTATGTATATCAAGTATGATGTCTGCAGATTCAGATATATGAAACTAAATATCAATTGATCATCAAAACACCACTCGAAAGCAGCGTGAACCTGGTGTCATACCAAGTTCATAATTTGGACGCTTTTACTCTTCAAAGTTCAAGCAACTATACCAATTCCGACCTTAAATTTATAAGGAGGTTCGCGTTAAAATACTCGTGGATGAACAGTTGATGAAACGAAGTCAGGTCAGGACATCACATCGTAATTATCATATCAGTGGATAGCAAAATGAGCGCTCAGCGTTGACCTGTTACACGAATATTGTCCGCTGACCTGTGTAATCATATTAATGTCAGTCAGCTCTGCGAATCACCCTCACGTACAGGGCATGTACGTGATATTGGGGAGAGAATAGACAAGGCTGGCTGCCTAGATGTTTAAGGTACACGGTATACTAAATTATCAAATCGCACTCTCTCGGGAACCCGTTTGATATAGCCCCATTGTGGTTCCAGGAGACAATATAGATGACATGCCAATATTGATAAATTATCAGTTCAAATCCATGAGTTCGCGATTTTTTTAAACCGTGCATTTCTTGCACTTCACGTTTGTACTACCTGGTATCTTACATACCATAGTTCAATTGTTTACACAAATAATGTGCTCACACACAATATCTAACTCTTACTGAAACATGAACTGTTGCGAAAGCTTTCTAAATATCTGTGCGAGCACCTTGACTTTCCTGAGACGGAAGCCAGTACAGACATTCCCATATCTTCCAGCTGGTTTATGTCTACATTCCAAGTATACTCGGTTACTATGATAGCGTTTCATATCGGCAATGGGATATTTGAGCTATGTCAGATATAGCTGGAGAAGCTCTATGGAATCCACATTCTCCTCCTCCGAGGATTTAGTTTCTTAAACCTATCTGGCCTGGGCTTTATGGGACCTGTCCAGGCCTGGGGAGGGACCGAAATGCCCCCTACTTATATTTCTTATCCCTTGAGCTAGGGAGCTGAAACTTACCACATAATACCCTTGAGTCAAGCTCGAACAGAAAAGGTAAAAAAAAAATCCCAGATGGCCGTTTTGATGACCTCACAGTGACTTCATTTTCCAAAACGACATTTTTTGGTCGATTTTTCGATTTTTTTTTTATGCAATGTCTCCTCAAAACTGCATGATGAAGTAGTAAATATTAATTTGATTTGAAATAAAATAGTTTTTGCCCACTTTTCATCGCGGAAAAGCAGAAATTTTGATGAAATATGACGAAAACATGACTTTTCTGGTACCCCCACGTGCCGCCATCTTGAATTTACTCATGATCCTGTGCTCGGGTTATGCAAATAGGCTAAAAATAACCCCAAGATCATAGTCTATAAAGTCACGGAGTTTCAGTTCTCCATTTTTTGTCGTGCCGGAGATAGCGCAGAGAGTTTGGTAGGGGGGACCATTTTGCCCCCCCCCCCCGGCCTGGTAGGGTTAATCCTAAGCTGAAACTTACCACACCCTTAGGTCAAACTCAAGCTTTCAAAAAGGGCATTTCTTTGGCCGATCTTTCGAAATTTTTATTTATGTAATTTCTTCGAAAAAACTTCCTGATAAATCAGTAAATAATAATCTGATGTGAAATAAAATAGTTTTGTCCAACTTTCCTCTCGGAATAGTAAGAACCTTGAAGAAAATTGACGACAACATCACTTTTCTTGAACCCCACATGACCGCCCATTTTAAATTAACCCAAGCTCCTCTGCTCGGGGAGTTGCAAATAGGCTAAAAATGATGCCAATATGATAAATGACCCGGAGTATCAGCTCTCATATTCTTGTCGTTCCGGAGATAGTATAAAAAATTTGGTGTAATGCCATCACTTCCCCTCCCCAAGGCCTGGTAGGGTTAACTTTTGAACAAATTGACCGATTTCTCTTATTTTTTTCAGAATAGCATCAAAGATCAAAGCATCAAGTTCATGGTGTAACTGTTGACAACCAATATCTCATTGATATATGATAACACGAAATACTCGTAGATATATGTGTAATGATCGACGTAGCACATAGTGCCATTAGGCTATCACTTACTTAACTTAAATATTTGTCCAATGAATTAGCATTTGGTATGTCGCTAAGAATTCTAAGGTGACAGTTTATGTAAATGATATGTTTGACTTGGCAAACGAAACTATCAGACAGCGTTAAGATTTGTTTCCAAGTTCCATATAATTTGAGTAATTCAATTATGAGTAGCATTGCCCATTGAAGACATAGCTATTATTAAGCAGTAAATATCGTTCTATCAGCCCAGGCGTCGTTTGTTGCTCTAAATGCCTGCCTACTGGAGGTCTTCAGTGCGACTAGACTTTCGTGTAATTCTAAACGTCATTTATATCAATTTCCTTTTGAACTTTTCAATTAGCTCTCGTATCCAAACCCCTATCGTGTGAGCCTCAGCCTCCGAGTACTGCACTGCAGCTCAGGGCACTTGCAGAAAATACGAGGGCAATCTGACATTCGCACAGGATAAATACCCGTGTTGTTCAGCATCTTCCTCGCCGAGTGTCGATGATATGAACACCGGGTTAAAGATCGAGCTGATGATTGAAGAAAGGGTAATGCGTTTGATGAAATGTACGTGAACTGGTCCAACAATGGATCTCTCAGATCGACAGACGATTCGTCTTAATTAAACGACACATAACGATACGCCAACAGGCTTATTTATTGTAAGCTTAATTCTTCGACGTGTCTATACTGATTACTAATACTGGCATGGGCGTACTGATATCAAATTGGGACCAACGCAACGAAATATATCTTACTTAATGTCCAATTTTGCCCTTGTGTTAATCGTTTGAATGGGAATCTCAATGGTCTGAGAAGAAGAAAGTGCTCAAATTTAGAGTATTTTACGCCGTTTACTGAATGTACATGTAAATACTTCAAACTGTTGCAGAGACATTGCTCTGCGGTAAAACACCGCGGGAATTATACAAGAGTCCCGATAGATTAAAAAAATCGTGACAAATATTTTTTCTCATTTTTTTCCAATGAATGAGACAGACGCAAACATAGAAAATACCGTGATTTGGAATTTCTTGGGGGCGCCGCCATGTTTGTTTTGGGCAGGATTTTTATCCAATGGGAAAGCGTAAAATTCAGTTGTGCCGATAATCTCCTACGTCATCGGACATTCTCTGTGTCGAGATAACATGGCCGCATATAGTCGTTTTCATTCACTCCTCCGTTCCCCGACTAACAGAGGCAATGTTATCGATTGGCTTTGATGTAGAATACAGCCTGATTCTAACAGATATTCTACGATGCCGGGCTGCTCTGCATTTGGCTGTCACAATGTACCAGGTAATCCCGACACGTCGCACTGTCATCCTCGTTCATGTTTGTAAGCTACGGTCTCGAATACTGCACCTCTGCAAATTGACGCGTTTTTACCTCCAGAGGCAGAAGAACTAGTGTCCACTGACGTCACGATTCTTCAAACATGGAGGCCTCTATGTTCGTCCAGTGTAACGAAGTTAAGACGTTTAGTACTGCTTTGAAAAAATTGTAAAAAAATATCTGATCAACGATTTGGATTCTATGAGGAAAAAGCTTTAACTGGCCATGCAAGTTTCACCAGAGTTTACGTTCCCTTTAAATTACAAATATGTGATTTAGATATGTTATTCAAGTGAGTCAGTGATGGAGTCGGATTTTGATGTTGCGTTCAGTCATATAACGGCGACCCAGTTACATCTATACTATTAAAAGAGCCGGCCTGAAATATCCTTATGTCTGTATCACGGTGGGTAAGAGATTTCCCATACACGTCGATGGAACGCACCATTTTCCAGACACGTGCGGATAAACGGCCACACTAGTACCAAAGTCTGGCCGTTTCAAGGCCCCCAGTTGAGATTATTGAATGACATATCATGGAAAACGATAGGTAAGATGTGTTTTGTATAGCCTATCAAGTAACTAAGATATTAAAGAAGGATTAAAACATTAACCCTGCTTTGAAAGTGGTCTGGATGTTTGTAACGAAGCCACACAAACTTGCAGGTAACCTCGGGATAAGTTTTCAACCGTCATATCGAGTCATGAAAACATTGTCAACGTGATTGCCTGAGTTATTTGAAACATCACATGAAGCTTAATTCCAAGTATTATGAAGATATTTTGCATTGCAATATCTGTTGATATGAATTAAACACCAAAAGGGCGTATTGCACAAAACATCCGCAAAGGTCCATATCCGTGTGGTGAACCGGCCATACACGAGTGTATTTAATATTCACTCACTGCCAACGTGTAGTTGAACTCATATTGCTATATGTATGCACAGATCATTAATTAATTCTAGCTCTTTTTATCGCTTAAGTGGAAGAGTACAATACCTTTTGAAATAATACTCTTCTCCATTTCACTTTGAATGTAGGATTTCATAACAGAAATTTGATTTTGTCTTGTTTTATTGCATGTAGTTTAGATATCTCTGGCGTGGCCCATCTGGACACACCCACGGGTCAAGATTCATGTCAGTGTCGACCCGACTGTGTCAGCTGAATGGGACACCGAGTTGGGCATGACCAGTACTCCGGCTAAGAAAACCACGGAACCACACGAATATGGGACGTGTGGAACGAAGTTTGCGAGGGCCGATATACGGTACGAAGTATCTTCTCACAATGGGGAAGAATTACCGTGTAGCATTTGTCACAAACGGCGCATACACTCTAAATCGCCACATTTCCGACATTTTATGTATTACCTGATTACATAAAACCAGGAAATTATCAACGTGAGGCGCCACAGCATGAGCCTCGGACTGACTATATTACACAATAAGTTTGTGTTTAAATTATAGAATCCTGTACCGTACCATCAAATACAATACATCTATCACCCCTGCAAAAGGGCCCCCTCTGCAAACTGCAGTCGTGCGGAAACAGAGGACTGAGAAAACAAACTAGAACAATGTACAGAATTTCATAAGCATTTGTGCCACAAATTCCACCATGTGTAATAAACCTGAGATAATGGACAGAGACCACACGACTACAACATTTCAACAAGTTTGCGTCCCAATTTCCTAATTCTATCGCGAAAGGTAAGATAGATATAGCACAGACATACAGAATGAGTCGAACAGAATGACTCAGACGAAAACGATGGACGGAACATAGGACGGATGTACAAAACGTCTGACAACTTGGACATGGATTTGCAATATATATTCAAGGTTTTGACAGATTTTAAATCATATCAAAGGCAAGATATCACGAGGAAAAACTTCAGTTATATGAAATGCTAGACGAGATTATGAACGGATGGACAAACCAGTCGCTGGTTATATGCGTTCCATAAACAAGTATAAGATAATAAAAACATATGAACCTTCTTCAAAAAACGACAGGAGAACGGGTTCACCCAATTCTTTCCGTTTCTTCTTTGATCTGTCCTGGGCCTGATCTGTAGGGATAACAGTTATCTGGGGTGAAGATGGCCTACGTCGCTTAAGAGGATTCAAAGTTAACTTCAACGGATTGCTTCGTTTTCTTGTTTTCCTGAATTCGTCAAAAGTATTTCCCTTCATTTACTGTACAACACTATATACGAACTGTTGCAATTGATGAACTAAAATTTAATAAGACAGGTAAAACAATGAAAACGTGTATACAAATTTATACATGTTTACTTCCCCGTGAGGGACTCGGGGTAGACAGGATCAGTTGACACGATGCGATTTGTAGCACCAACTTGTAGCATACAATCACAGTTGACATGTGAAAACAAACTTGCGCTTTTAGTTGCATGCTACAGGTGTAGTATGGAATAGAGCAAGTTCTGTTTCATTGAGACTAGTTGCCTGCGAAAAGTTGATATTAAAATTCCACCCTAAAAATGAGACTTTACAACTGAATCGTACGAGGGAGCGATTTACCTGCATGGGGTATGGGCCTAGTGAGGTGTCATGCCTTATCTCATGTTTATGCGCTTTAATAACACGTGGGAATGCTACACCGATTCCCCGTGTAAGTATAAAAAGTGTGTGGTTTAAAAAAGCCCGTATAACCAGATAGCATTATGTTGCCAAAGCATGCAGTTGTGTTACATTGTGAAGCATCCCTAATGTAGGGTGCATGGATCTTTCATGAGGAATGGATCAGCCTCTGTCTCATTCAGACTAATAGAAGCTGTGTTTCTTGCAACTTTCAGAATAGCAAATGATTTAAAGCGCTCGTGTATGGCCGGGCCGTCGCACGGATATGGACCACTGCGATTTGTTTGCACAATACGCGCTTATAAGCGTTTAAATATCATCAACCGATATTTCAATAAAAAATACCTTTATAATACTCGCGATTGAGCTTCATGAGCAGTTTCAAATAACTCCGGTAAGCATTTTGACAGTGTTTTCATGACTTGATATGACGACGGGAAGCTAATACAGGGGTTATCTGCCAGGTTGTGTGGCTTCGTTAGAATCATCCAGATCACCTTAAAAGCAGGTTTAATGTTGTAATCCTTCCTTAATATCTTAGTTACTTGATAGGCTATACAAAACTCATCTTACCTGTCGTTTTCCATGATATGTCATTCAATAATCCCAACTGGGGGTGTTGAAACGGCCAGACTAATGCATATTTTGGTACTATAGTGTGGCCGTTTATCCGCACGTGTCTGGAAAATGGTGCGTTCCATCGACGTGTACGGGAAATCTCTTACCCACCGTGTGTATGTCTAAATCTGTCTGTCTACAGATACCTTCCGGTGACACCCTTGCGTGTGGTTTAGAGCCACCAAACTTGGTACTCATATACTACGAGACAATGCCTAAATGATGATACCGTTATATATAAGCGTCAGATTCCACATTCGGTAGCTAGCCATCGTCTAAATTGTTTTCCCTATGTTCTGATTATATAAATACGACTGGCCATATCGAAACATTGGATAGTGTACATGTACAGAGGTTGTACATGTTATATCCATATTAGCTAAAAACTAAGTATCAGATCTTTAATTTCAATAGCTATATCATTGTCCACAAATAATTCCTGTGTCTATCTTCATGAATATCGTGTTTTTCTATGTTATAAAAACTAACATATTGCATAGCGGTACCGGGCACAATGTAAGATATAGCATACATGTATACAAAAGCTCTTTGATGGATATTTGGGCTAAGTTACCAACTGCTGGCGAAGCCCTTTCGGGTTCCAATTATCTTTATTTTTTGTATTTGTTTATTAGTTCCTGCACTCCTAGACGGCTTGACAGGTGTCTGTCAATTTGGGCAGATTCGTACGGCACAATTTTAGCATTGGTGGAATGGGTAACATTAGTGGCAAACAAGAATGGATTTTCTGCAAATGTCTTTGTTTTTCCTGTAGTATTCTTGGTTATAAAATCGTCACAAAGAATCAAAGGCAAAGGACTATCTTAGTGGATTAGAAACCGAGGTCATTCTTTTATGTAAGCAGTCACGAGAAAGTTGGCGCATACATGTACATGAAGATGGCAAGTCCGACATTATCCCCCACCGACAGTTTCCCCAGCGACAGTTTCCCCAGCGACATTTTCCCCCCACGACATTTTCCCCAGGCGACATTTTCCCCACCCGTTGTTATGTTCTTTTTTTCTGGCTGTTATTTATTTCTTGACATGGTCTTATGTAGGCCTACTGACTGCATCAAATTTGAATTTCAATGAACTATCGTGTTATTTCGTCAATTTCCGGCAAGGCTATATATAGTCTGTGCATATAAAGTGGGTAATCAATACTTTTTAGTAGATTTCTTTTTTATAATGTATTGTTTGAACGTTCAGTTTTGTTTAAATCGTTATGAATTAAATATTTTTAATTCAAATTCGAGTGATCAAACAATAATATCAAAATCTTGCCGCTTTCATGCAGCGGGAATTTTTTTTATCACTTTTCATTCAAATCCTCGCCCGTGCTCTGCAAAATGCAAGTAACAAAATGGGAAATGACCGCGATTGTCGGCAGATGGTAATTATTACAGCACGTAATATTAGGGTGGGGGAAATGTCGCCTGGGGATAATGTCATGTGGGGATCCTGTCGTGGGGGAAAATGTCAGTGGGGAAACTGTCGGTGGGGAAACTGTCGTTGGGGGATAATGTCATGGACTCGTCTGATATACAGTGGACTTGCATAAGATCTTACAATTCTAGTGTAGCCTGCTCATGCAATAATACACCCGGTATTCTGGATCTCGAGGAATGAATGAAAGAATTTTTCATTCACCATATGTTCATACAAAACATATACAAAGCATATAATCGGTTGAGTTATGGCGGGAATAAAACCCTGGTGGGGTTGTTCTATCCCATGGATGTTAATACCTGAGACTGGTCGTCTAATTGAAATATAGTCCAAGTGGCATAGGTAAGTATATTCCAGATTACATGCATTGGTATATGGCATATAAACGTGTCAAAAGTTGTAGGTGTCAGAAGTCCGACTGAATGGTAAGATAATTAGTCAGTTCACGCTTAAATAGGGATTTGGAAGTGATGGATTTTAATTGAGAAGAGAGTGTGTTCCAGATACGCAGGCCTGTCATTTTAACTGTATAGAATGACAGATGTGATCGACAAAAGTTTCTAAATAGATTGAGGTTGGACTGCCTGGTGGGATACCGGTGTATAGTAGATTGTTTTGAAAAGTAATTTCGATATTGTACGGGGAGTAAAACGGCATGGTGTATGAATTGCTGACAAAATACTAGAGTGGAATATTTGTTAAGTTTGTTCAGTGGTATGATTTTCATTTGTTCATAGAGAGGTGCCGTTTGCGCATATTTATCGTTCAAGGTAACAATACGAACTAGTCGTTTTTGTAACAAACTTAGTGATCGAATGTGCGATGGGTATGTATTGGCCCAGACCATACTACAGTAAAAGACATAGGAGTAAAACAGGGAATAGTATAATACCTTTCAGGTTTTCCTGTTAAGACAGTGTTTGATGTTATTTATTACACCAATATTTATAGATAATTTTGAGCATAGGTGGTTTATATGAGGAGACTATGTTAATTATATAGTGCCACTACATCACTTCGGACAGATACCTTCTTATTCGCGTAGGACTAACTTACCTGCGTAGCTTCATGTGAGATCCCCTCAGACATTTTCAGCGTCCCTACGTCACTCCGGACAGAGACCTTTTTATTTGCGTGGCGTACGTGCGTAAATTCAGGTTAGACATCCTCTAAAACTGTCAGCTTCACGATGTCTCTTCGGGCAG
>JAVTVY010044674.1:0-20144 GCA_036873755.1 Hanleya hanleyi | reverse complement strand
ATTCTCCTTGCCATCTTGAAAACACAATAATAATGCTTTGGGCCGATATACCTCGTAGGCTAACCATTTTAAAATGATCAAAACTGAACGTCATCATATCACTTTCCGATCCATATGTCGGCGCGTCCAAGAGGGGGTCGTTCGCACCTGATCACCCCCCCTAGCGAAGCCCCTGTATGCGCTCAAGTGTTATTCTCAATCGTTCTGTAACCAGGTTTGATATTTTCTAATGTGCTCAAATTAAGAAATGATGTTTTCATAGGCGTGCTGAATCGCTAATTTGCACATGGTTAGTCTGGGAAAGTTTATATCTTATGGCAATTGCGATTATTATTTCATTATTTCTATTCTATTCTATTGCACTGCTCAATTTGATTATCAACAAAGATTACAATGAAAGATTGAAGAAATATGGTAAACGTTCACAACCTTTCTTCCCTTTGTTGAAATGTGCCGTCCGCCTCAGTTGGCAGCGTGTCAATATCAGTGGACGAGTTTATGTGGTCTCTCAGAAGGGGGCGCGGTGAAACATGCATACAAGCCTATTTGTGTGGCATTCTTAATCAATCACGATGGAACCAACAGTTAAACTTGGGACAGAAATTTACGTCTTTAATAAATATTAATTTACAGCTTTTTCTCAAACAAGGAAAAATGTTGCCAGTATTTATTTAACTAGGAAGGAAATTTATGTTCACGGTGCTATTGAAAACATTGGCATTGTGGAAAAGAACAAAGCTGTGATGATTGTGAAACAGATGTGAAATTACAAACATTTGGTGTTTGTAATTTCTGTGGCCTGTAACGAATAATCTTTAGATGTATTTATTTATAAGGCTTGATTATAAAATAAAACGAATTTTATACCTTTAAATATTTCCTATTTCGTTTGCCTGTCGGTCCCTGGTTCATTTCGTTTGCTAGCCAGATCTCTCAATATCTCGTCGTCAGCGGAGGAAAATCCACACTTGTTCAGCTGATCACACTCGTGCTGTGTCTCACTTAAAGCAGCAAGAAGAGGTTCATCATCAACGTCTCTCGTGAACTTTTCGATCTCCGCTTCTCTTGATAATTCATATCTGAAAGCACGTCTTGTTTCTACGGTTGATCTGTTTCTTATTGTGTACACTCGTATGTCCCAGTTGATTTGTAAATATCTGCGATTATACATGTTCTACCTTCAAAATAAACTAAAATTCCTACTTGCAGGGTGTCCATTCTATTTGTTTATTCGATTGTACAGACAGACGAGACTTTGTTCTGCAATTTATCACCCGCCTTGTGAAATGGATTCTCCAGAGTGAACACCTGTGCGTGTCAAGATCACGGGTGTAGATTTCAGACGTCACAACGTTCTTAACCGTGCTAAATGGTGTAATAATTGCACAGTTACCAGTGTGTAATAGGTGTAAGTGTTATAGAATGTTAGTATAAGTGTTATGTTATTATAAGTCGAACACATGCCCATAGTCTGGAAATACCTGTAGTGATCAGCTGTTAAGATTCCAGAAATCGCCATGCATATCTTTGCACTATCCCTGTAGAGAAATACCCGTAGATGTGGTCCTTGCCCGAAAGACTAATCGGCTTCACCCACTGACGGCCAATTTCAATGCCGATATGCCCATTAATAATGAACCAATCCACAATCCAGTCCGTGTCACGGCCATGTACGCGGTCATGTTTTTGTAGACTTTGTCGCATTTAACGCGCGACGCAATGACTTGTTTTGACGAGAGCAGATTTTGGAGCCAGTGTTTTCTGCAGTAGGCATACGGTATCGTACATTTCTCAGTCTTCTTCTTCAATATTACTCGCGGTGGGTGCATACATCAACACTTACATTGACATAGAATACTAACCCGATTTAAAAAAAAATGCAATAAGTTCCATTATCTTCATTCTTGACTGAAAATCAATTCCGCGGAGTTTACATGTACTTGCACTGTTGCAGTGGAAATGAGACAACCTTTGATAACAGTTTCCATGAAGTCAAACTGAAGATCGTGATCTCACGCCAGACCCGAATTCCAAATTGAAACTGACTTGACTCTGTGGTCCCAACACCCAGCAAAAGGGCCAGTTGTGCATGGGTGTTTCGAAACTGCCAACAGACCTGAGCACTTTTCGTCTTGGCACAGGGATATTCTCTCCAACGCCATTGTTGGTAAAATATTAAATAAAACCATTTAGCAATTAATGATTGAGTCTGAATTTAGTCCAGATTCAGCCTTGCTGTTGTTGCACATGCAGGTCATGGAAATATGACAGCAAGTTAGAGCAACATGCCCATTTGAGCAATAATTCCTCATTTCAGCTATTATAGGTCTATAGCTAAAACGAGCAATAGCTATGTGGGCACATGTACCTTAAATTTCGTCAGATCCTCTTCTTTCAAATCGGCAGTCATCCCAGAGGTAACAGTTGCAGGGTTTGCCGGAATCTGGTGGAGTATGAAATTATCACCCGAAATTTGCGTGTACCTTTTTTTATATAATATATACTAAATAATAGCAAAGGCCACATCTCGATAAAAATAAAGAATGACAAATTATCTTAATGAATTTCCACACGGCTATACGTAATCAAAAGTACACCCTATAATCGATCCATATTAATTTATATAATCGAGCTTTTCCTTTCTGCTCTCCCTAGACACCTCGCCAAAGTTGGGAACTTGTTTTGTATTTTCTTTTTTTTCTTCTTTTATTTCAATCTAAATAGTTGGCCTTGTGGACTTGTTCTTTGCGCGACGAAAGATCACTGAAAGTCATCATTGGTACATCGAAAATGCTACATCTGTATTTCTCTGAGCCTCTTTGGCACATTTTTTATTCCGCCGAGCACAATCATTTTTAAACTACTTAACAAGTAAACTACTCGGAAACCAAAACCAAGCGACTTTATTTAACACATTTGCCGATCTCTTCTGCCAAGTTTATACCCAGGTTCAATAATCTACCAAGTTAACTGTATGTATGTATAAGAGAGACAACCAACGCGACTAGTCTAGTGTGCGTGTAGGCTACTAACACCGCAAGCCTGTAGGCGTGAGTGCCAGATGGCTCCGTGGAACCGGGTAATAGTGCTCCTATAATTATACAAGCGTTACACTTCGTTTGGAGTGTCCGTGGTGATTAGTATTAGTTCTGGGTACCGGTTATTGATCTGTGGGACTTCCTGCAGTTTTGTAGGCCGGATTCCAGGCATGTTTGTGTAAACCAGGCTCATTCGCTGAGACCCAGCTCTGGAACGTGTGCGTATGAGACCTAACGGACCTCATTTGACATGTATCGACGTCGAGGCCCTGTCATCGACATTTATTAAGGACAAATTGGGACGAGGACAGTTTATCTCCTTGTATTGGTGATGGGGCCTGGCCATCATCACACTATGGTGAGGAGCTATGAGTTTAGATTTCAGTTCTTCGCCATTCGTGATGATGGAATATGGTTTTGGTTCTAACTGGTCACCATTTATTGGTGATGCTGTCTTCATCTTTTGTCGTTGAAAGATATTTTGGCTAACTGTGAATGGTCCCTCATTTTTAACGCCACTGGTACATTCGGTATGGCTCTGTTTATGCTCCCGAGGGGCCATCTACAAATGCACTTAGAATAAATCAATAAAATCAAGCGACCTAATAGGATGCAACTAAGAAGTAGAAGTTTGCTGATTCGTGTTTCATATCATTTATTTAATTTAGGATTGAACTGTCACAGAGCAAATATGGATGATATACCAACGAAAATGGAGCCCTTCGACGAGGACACCACTTCCGCGTTACAGGGTGATTGTTACCGCCGACATTTGTCCGTCAAAAAAGAACCGCTGGTCCAGAGCACTGCTACCATAGCGGCGCTCAATTCAACAAAGGTCGCGACAAAGGAAGAACCAGCGGACATGTTTGATGAGTTTAAATATCCAAGAAAAGATGCTGAAATCAAACCTGAAGCATGTAAACAAGTAAGTTGTGAGTTAGTGTACCTTTGGGTCGTTCCCGGTTATATGTAATCTAAGTTGTGTTGAGAACATTTATTGAAAAAATATCATAGACAATTAAGCGCAACAAAAATGGCGGTGGAGAAAGAATATATGGCGGATTTCGCGATAACCTAATCTACTTTTCTGTCAAATTTTTCATCCAACCGAAAAATGACATTCGCAACATAAAAATATTTAAAATCAATTCTATTTCATGTACGTATATGCTAAACCCGCCAAGGCTGTGTAATGTATGAATATAAACAGTTTTACCCTGTACATTTCTTATCTGCACTATGATAGAGAGGCAGAAATGTAAATGTTGCTTATGTCATTTGTGCTAATGTCATACTTCCGTCATACTTTTTTTTAAATGTTCACCACAAATGAAATCATTCAATAAAAGATTCACAGTGGTACTATCCTGAACTTATTAAGATATATGTACCATTGCCAGTGTATTAAATACCAATACATGGATACTGTGGGTGTTCGAAGAATGTTGCTAATGTCATTTTCGACCAACTCCCGTGATAGGAATGACACTAGCAAAATTTTGAAATGACCCAGTATTACAGCATGGGTGATGTCATACATGTACACTGACAATGGTACAGGCACATCAATGCGATTCGCCTAATTCCACTGAGCGTATGCAAGTGCTTGTCAAAAAAAAATTTCTTCAACATATACAAAATAGATTTTGAGAGGAAAATGACATAACCAACACAAATGTTGCCGATGTCATTTATGTTTTGTACTTCTAAATTAAAAACTGTACAAAGAATTCATAGGGTCACTTGGTTATTTTCATCTTATACAATTCATTGACATTTTGTAGATAGTAAATGTGTAGACACATTTTCTGTTTACTATAGCTTTGAGCTTAAAAGTGTTGCTAATGTCACGCTATTTGTTCCTTCATTGATTGACAGAAACGAGAAGTAGTGGACAAAGTTATCGTGGGATCCGCTATATGCCTGTAAGCCACCAAGTAACTCACAAAAAACTTGCCATGTGAGTCCCTGTGTGACTCTTTGCTCCATCTCCAAAGATTCACTGATATAATCAACACAGTATTGGTGTTAGATTGATATCTGTTCTCAATTTATGCTTTGTAGCAATCAATTTAATTAAGGGGGTTACAATATCTTAATTAATTATTGTTGTGGTTGTTGTTCTAGGAGGTTACAGAGAGCTGTTCCCACACAGAGGTGACGCAAGGTAATGGAGCTGTTAATGTGCTGGCCATGTTAACAGACAGACCATACCCAGTGACCTTGTACAAGGTTGATCCCCAATTGAGGAATAATGCTGGCACAATTATTGAACGGTTCGAGGACGATAACCTGAAACTACATAGTGATCACGTAGAAATGAAGAGTGCAAACATCGTAACAACTGAAGAGCCCTCACGCAGTCCAGCTTTATGTCAGTCAAAAAGAATGAAAAAATCTAAACCTGGAGAAAAATCATACAAATGTATACATTGCTCTTATAGCTGTGTTAGTAGAAGTAATCTGCAGAAGCATGAAAGAACTTATACTGGTGAAAAGCCTTACAAATGTTCTCTGTGCTCGTATAGCTGTACACAGAAAGGCAGACTTGAGAATCACAAATACATGCATAGTGGTGAAAAGCCATACAAATGCTCTGTGTGTCCATATAGCTCTGCACAGAGAGATCACTTTGATGTGCATAAAAGAATCCATACTGGTGAAAAGCCTTACAACTGTTCTCTGTGTACATATATCTGTACGCAGAAAGGCAACCTTCAGAAGCATAACAGAATTCATACTGGTGAAAAGCCCTACAAATGCTCTGTGTGTTCATTTAGCTCTGCACAGAGCGGTCACCTTGATGTGCATAAAAGAATCCATACTGGTGAAAAGCCATTCAAATGCTCTATGTGCTCATATAGCTGTACACGTAAGGGTAACCTTCAGAGGCATAACAGAATGCATACTGAATGTGTTGACCAATCTGATAAATTTCTCTCTCACAAGTAATGTATTTCCCAATGAGCTAAAACTAGCCCAGGTTGTACCTATATATAAGAAAGCAAGTCCTCACAATATTTGTAATTATAGACCTGTGAGCATTTTACCATGTTTTCCCAAAATTCATGAACGTGCTATCTCCGAACAATTGAATACCTTCTGTGAAAAGGTATTTCACCCCTTTGTATCCGTTTTTCGGAAAAGATTTGGGTGCCAGTCTGTCCTGCTCAGGATGGCGAAGGACTGTCGCAGGGCTCTAGACTCCGGCGATTACGCTGCAGCAATTTTAATGGATCTGTCTAAGGCCTTCGACAGTCTCCCCCATAAACTTATGCTGGACAAACTGGAAGCGTACGGCGTCTCCAAAGGTGCTTTGAATCTGTTTGCCGACTATCTTAGAGATAGGAAGCAACAAGTGAAACTTGAAAACATTATGAGCTCGTGGGAATCCATAGAAAAGGGTGTCCCTTAGCGTTCCATACTTGGGCCCATACTTTTTAATCTCTTCATGAACGATATTTTCTATTTTATTGAAACGGGTGTTTTATACAATTATGCCGATGACAATACTTTGCTATGTACAGGTAAATCTGTGTGTACCGTAAAGTCAGAGCTACAACAAAATAGTGCCACATTAATAGAGTGGTTCGACAACAACGAAATGCAAGCAAATCCGGAGAAATTCCAGGCCATAGCTTTCGGACCACGAACCAGAGACGCTGCATCTGTCTTTAATATAAGTAATAGTACCATCTCTTGTAGCGACTCTGTGAAACTTCTTGGTGTGACTCTAGACTACAAATTAAATTTTGACAAACATATTGCAAATTTGTGTAAAAAGGCCTCCCAGCAAATCAATGCTCTTACGAGAATTGGTCAACTCTTATATCTACACGGAAGAAAGAGTATCTATTTTAGCTTCATCCTATCAAATTTTAACTTGTGTCCACTTGTGTGACACTTTTGTAGTGATACTAGCACTAAGAAAATGAAACGATTACAAGAAAGATCTTTACGCTTCGTGTTCCAAGACCACACAAGTGGATACGATATTTTATTAGTTAGGGCAAATGTTCCGACCCTCCATTTAAGGAGGACGCGAGCACTTGCCCTTGAAGTTTTTAAAATTGTAAATAACCAAGGTCTTCATTACCTTCGTGACCTTGTTCAACTTAAGGAAACCATTTACGATCTGAGATCTGACGCCATACTTGAACAGCTGTATGTTAAAACCACCAGGTTTGGTTTGAAGTCATTTAGATATGAAGCTGCCAAGATTTGGAACAATCTGCCGAAAGGTTTTCGAATTACTGAACATTTTAGGACTTTTAAAAATCTTGTAAACAACTGGAAGGACGTCATTGTAGATTCACTGCATGCAAATTGACGTTATATGCATTTTTATAGGCAAATTATCCTCTCCACGTAATTTTACACCCCTCTGTGATATTTGATGTTTTATACCTGTATATCCTTAACTAACATGTTGAATCTTTAATTTAGTTTAATTTAATGTAATTTAATTTAGTGTGATTTAAGTTAATTTAATTCAATATTTTTATCATGTTTTGTTACCATTATTTTAAATGTTTATAGGGTGGATGGAGGGTGTCTGGTTCCATGCTGCTTCAAAGATCTCTTCTTTGAAGTAGCAGGAACACAACTGGGCTGGGTGGTGCTTAGTTGGTTCGTCGTGATATAGCTGAAATATTGTTGAAAGCGACGTTAAATTCTATTCACTCACTCACTCACCCATTATTTTAAATTGTTTGCAAAGTCGGCATAAATAGCCCTACGAGCTAATGTTCTCTCGTTTGTATCTACCCGACTCTAAATAAAATTTGATTTGATTTGATACTGGTGAATAGCCATACAAATGCTCTGTGTGTTCATATAGCTCTGCACAGAGGCAAACTTGATGTGCATAAAAGAATCCATACTGGTGAAAAGCCATACAAATGCTCTATGTGCTCATATAGCTCCGCATATAGAGTTCGCCTTAATGTACATAAAAGAATCGATACTGTGAAACGCCTTACAAGTGTTCTCTGTGCTCACATAGCTGTAAGATCTAGACTGCAAAGCGAGGCCAGGCCACCGCACTAACTGAGTGTCGCAAAATCCAGTCTGGAGTATTTCAGATATCTTGCAGCATGTGAATTTAACAGATGTAATGTAATATTTCAGTCATCATGATCATAGCACAATACCATATGTATAAGTCAATTATGGAAAGCTTAATAGTAAGTGGGCTGGAGTTATATTCTGGTAAAGGAAGAGAAAAGTCATTTGAGTTGAGAACGACTGAAAGGTCCTGAATAAAGGAATCAGGAAAGGTAGTCAAGATACAACAGAAGGCCTTGTCATGACAAAAATCAACCATAGAGGTCCACGTCCAGGCCACCACCAGCACCTGTTAAGGTAGATTACAGCGCCCATAATGGGTGCTGCTGCTGCGAGGGATGTGGGCCTCTATGGTCGATTTTTTGTTTGTTGATAATACACCATATGATGACTAAGACTATTGTGACCATGTGGCTTTTCATGCAGAAGGTACTGTATTTACATATTTTGAAGTTGTGTAGTGATGTTGAGGTTCACTTCGGTAGATCATATGATGTGGAATAGGATTGATGGGAAAATTGAAGAAAAATGAAAAATTTGAAAATCAATTTTCGTATTTCTAAGCTCAAACTTTACCTTCACATACCTTATTGCTATCGTGTTCTATTGTAAAACCTTACCACAGAACCAAAAGAAATAGTCCTTGTTATGCCCAATGCCCATGCGTGAGTACCCAGAACCCTCTCTGTCTGCATGACCAAGTGACTTCCTTCTGGCCATCGATAGAATTACCCAGCCCTATATATATATATATATATATATATATATATATATATACATAGGCACACACACATATACACATATATATATATATATATATATGTACAGACACAACATACATACACACATATACATATGTGTATGTGCAACAGTCACATATTACATGTGTATATGATCGGTTGCAGAACTTCCAACAGGTAATTATTTCACAAGGCGAATAAACTGTATTTAAATCGCAAAAGGTCGGCAATGAAATGAGACAAAAAACATTTAATTACATCGTGTCAATTGCGTGATACTATACCTTCATTTGCAAAGTATATCAGGACAGTTTATCGGAAAATGCAGTCAGTACACTCCATTTTATATTTCCAGTTCATTGAACTGATTCAATAATATAGAATCAGTTGGTATATAAAGATTATATTCACAAATGTATCTGATCTTTTGTTCAGCAAAAACGAATGGAGAGACTGCGGAAAAATTAGGCTTTTACATTCATGTTTGAGCATTTACGTTTATAGATTTTGTAGATCTGCATGTAGGCATGCTATTTGGTTGTGTAAGCCTTGGCGCTAAAAAGGTCAAAGCGCTCAGCCCACTTAAACACTAACAAAACGGATAAACATAGGTATTTACAATAGAAATTCATGTTGCCTTATTTGACAGAATGTCCATCTGGAAAAATAGCGGGCGGGCGAGTGCAATGATTACAGAGAGTTCTAGTCGCTGCAGTTAGTTTCATGTTGTCTTACTTGACGGAGTGTACGGACGAAATATCCGATGCAAGGGATCTCATTGCGTATGTGTTGTACATTTCTCTTAAACGGTTTGACGATTTTCATTCATATTCCGCATAAATAATATATCTCATCAATGAAGTATGTTCTGTTTACGACCAAATTACTATTATTATTATTTTTCGTATCAATAGAATACTTTGATATCTTAAATAACATTCACATACGAACAATCCGTCAATTGTAACAACTATTATATGTCGAGTATCCAAGTCGAGTACATGTATCATTCTTCCCATTATCTTTAAGTAAATCATTGTTCAAATTTATATTTACAACTAATGATAAATCAACCCAATCCAACAACATAGAGCGAAATATTAAGCACAAATTGATTGCCCGTAGGCAGTCATATTAAAGTTATTGTGTATTCCATATCCATATATGTTGATCAAATTCCTATTTACAACTGAAGGTATATGAACACAATGGACCAAATTGCAGCGAAAATATTAAATACTAATTAATTATCCACTGGTTGTCATATATATATTATTGTGCATTCTATATATTACGTGATTGTGCATTCCATATTAATATATTCTAAATTAATCTATATGTAACTATCGAAACATTATTTTTAAACTACATTAATACATGGTTGTTCATTTGGCTATCATGTGACTACACTAGCATATAGCTGAAATAATTGCATGCTTTACTGGTATATACATATATGACCTTCCGATATATACTAATTCATTCAAAAATGTATGAATTAATCACAATTGTTCTATGTGTGTGTCTCTAATAGAATATGCAAATGTGCCGGTGTATATTGTAAAACCGAGAATATGTATGCATTAACTTCAGAAGAGTTCACTGGATTGTTGTTTTTTTTCTCTCTGTCTCTCTAGGGTCCCATCTTTTCCATCGCACTTTTAACAGCTCTATCTGCTATTTGGAATCGCTTCCATCCGAGGTTAGTACCCGGACCCCACACTGATATTACAGTCGCCATTCCCAGTATATCATCTTCCCTTAAGGTCTTCAGCACCCTGTTGCCTGTTCCGGTGTTACGTCCATCATCATACCCCTCGTGTGTCTTCCCCTCTGCATCTTTGTATCTATATACAACAGTGTTGTAGATTGCTTTTGCGTGCTCTGGGTCGCGCATAATTTGCCTCGTGAATTGTCGGATCTCTTTAATTGATTTCACAGGCGCCGCTGTGGCCAAGAAATAGCTCCCGTTGTCTTGCACTATATCTCCGGTAATGACCTGAGCCTCTGTGTCTTTTGTGTCTAGATCAAAGAGTTCTGCCGCGCTAGGTATTTTTATTCGCTTTCTGAATTGTGATCCGTCCTTGAAAATTAGTTTATCAAACGAGACTTTTGTTTCAACGCCCTTCTCCTTGTAACAGTGTTCCAGTTCATACAAGCGTCGACGTTTTTCTCGGATCTCGTCGGGGAATTGAGAATACACTTTGGCACCGCTTGGCAGTTTATTGTATTTGGATCGCACCTGTGCGAGTATATTTTCCTTTTTGTTTGGAAGAGGCGAGCTTCATTACAACGGGTCGGAGAAATTTCCTTGGATATTGTGTACTAATTGACCCCACTCTGTGAATTCTTTCAATGTGTTGTTCTCTGAACTCAGAGTCCGATAGGTCAAGGTCTTTCCTAAGTACGGCCGTGCAAATAGAGGCGAGATTTTCGCCCGCTTTTTCAGGGATGTTTTGAATTATGATGTTATCCCGCATACTTCTGGACTTTAGATTTATGATTTCCTCATTTTGTGCGTCAATGCGTCGATCCATTCTTATAATAAGAGCTTTAACTAGAGCTAGTTCTTCCTTTAGAAGGATGTTTTCTTTTTCCAGTGACTCCAGTTCGCCTGAATTTTCTTCAGATTGAGATCCAATAAACTGCACTTTCTCCTCTAGACCCTGTTCTCCGTGAATATCATTGTTTATTTTTTTGCACTGACTCTTCAAAATTATTAAATGTGGCTACTATTGTCTCTAATTTTGTGTGAATTGAGGCAAGCATGGTGTCAGTAGGGACGCCTTCCGAATTCATCGTTCAATATTCTACCTAGACTGGTTATAAGCAGAAGAGGCCTACCTGACCACTTGAAGTCCAAAGTCTGCCACCTCAAGTACAGTAAATCCACCAGAAATCCAAAAATTCTCAACTTCGTCTCCCTTGAATTTCACACACAGTTACAGTTCACATATCATAGCATCTCAGTTATTTTGGAGGTAATTTCCACATCCCAGTCGGCGAGAGAAACGAAAAAATTCAGGAGCTCATTTACACATGATCTACCTGCCGGCCGCCATCTTGTACTCTGATCTCATGGATATCATCTTTGTGATCTTGCACTATATATGAATCATAACTTTTGTTGTAAGGTAGCTTACCAAGATTGAAAATGTTCAAAAATATTAAAATTCATATTCGTAATAATAATTCATAAAGTGCCATATAATATAGGAACAACCCTCAAGAATATAAAAGTTTGTGTATCCTGTAATTTTGTATGGTCTGCAAGGACCATCGCCGTTATTGGACAGATCCACACTTGTTTGACACACCGTGTACGTTGCTGTCCTCTCACCACTCACAGTTATAGTCATCCAGTCTCGGCCAATGTTCAATAAATTTGCATTTTCCCGGCATCGGCAGTAGTATACAAAGAGCAAAACGGTGTCCCAGCGCCTCACTGCGCATGCGCAGAACCTTGTGTGACGTCACAATGGGGTGTGTGCGCATGCGTGTGTGTGTGTGTGTGGGTACAAGATGGCGGCCTGTGTGCTGGGTACAAGATGGCGGCGTGTGTGTGTTGGGGTCAATGGGTACAATGTGTGCTGGGTACAAGATGGCGGCTTGTGTGTGTTGGGGTCAATGGGTACAATGTGTGCTGGGTACAAGATGGCGGCGTGTGTGTGTTGGGGTGAATGGGTACAATGTGTGCTGGGTACAAGATGGCGGCGTGTGTGTGTTGGGGTCAATGGGTACAATGTGTGCTGGGTACAAGATGGCGGCTTGTGTGTGCTGGGTACAAGATGGCGGCGTGTGTGTGTTGGGGTCAATGGGTACAATGTGTGCTGGGTACAAGATGGCGGCCTGTGTGCTGGGTACAAGATGGCGGCCAATATGGCTTTGGGGTCAATGGGTACAATGTGTGCTGGGTACAAGATGGCGGCCTTTGTGTGACGTCACAATGAGGTGTGTGCGCATGCGTGTGTGTGTGTGTGTGTGGGTACAAGATGGCGGCATGTGTGCTGGGTACAAGATGGCGGCGTGTGTGTGTTGGGGTCAATGGGTACAATGTGTGCTGGGTACAAGATGGCGGCCTGTGTGTGCTGGGTACATACAAGATGGCGGCAGGTGGGTACAAGATGGCGGCCAGTTTTTGTGTCGTGTGGTGGGAGGTATGGATGGTGTGAGTGAGTGCAAGAATGTATTCATCCGCGGTGATGCAGTCATGTCTGGCGGTGATTCGGTCTCGGGAAAAAGCTTCCGCGGAGAAAAAGTAGTCCCTAGATAAAATGGTCCGATGGGGTCGAGTGAGGTATCAAAGTGAAGCTTAGGTGAGGGGGCATCTAATGGGCTGGGTGTGGGATTGAACTATCGGCATTGTGCGCATGCGCGGTGGCCGAAGGGTATGAAAATAGCCTTTTTGGAGCTAGGGGATTGACTACTGGTCCAGTGGGGTCGAGTGAGGTATCAATGTGAAGCATTCATGAAGGGGCATCTAATGGGCTGGGTGTGGGGTTGAAATGTCGGCATTCTGCGCATGCGCGGTGGCCGAAGGGTATGAAAATAGCCTTTTTGGAGCTAGGAGATTGACTACTGGTCCAGTGGGGTCGAGTGAGGTATCAATGTGAAGCATTCATGAAGGGGCATCTAATGGGCTGGGTGTGGGGTTGAAATATCGGCATTCTGCGCATGCGCGGTGACCCAAGGGTATGGAAATAGCCGGTTTGGAGCTAGGGGAGCCACTAATGGACCGATGGGGTCGAGTGAGGTATCAAAGTGAAGCATTCATGAAGGGGCATCTGATGGGCAATTTACAAGATGGCGGCGTGTGGGTGGATGGTGGTGTGAGTGAGTGCAATAATGTATTCATCCGCGGTCATGTCTACGAAAAGACACGGACTTTACCGAAGATACACGGACTTTAACGAAAAGACACGGACGTACACGAAAAGACGCGAAGGTGAACGCCATTGTGGGAAACCTCCCACAGACAGGTCAGTACATGCATTTCTATGTTGTTCACGCATAATAAAATGATTGATCTGTAATCTGTGTTGTTGTTGTTGTTGTTGTTGCTCCCTTTTTTTTGGACTAACCCATCAGAATAGTACGTATCACGGACTACACCCGTAGAGCTACATCTGGTCTATAAAACACGTCCCTCTGAATCCCACACCTTCATTTCTACAGAGCCATGGCGGAGATCCAGCCCCATGCGACTCGCATTTTACAGTATGCCACCGTGGTGAATTCATTCACGGGTTACCGAGCAGTGGTCCGGTCCATGTTTGCAGATGGCGACGACAACGAGGGACGACGCCAGATCCTGAACGAGTTCACAGAAGCGGTCCTCCACAGAGTGCACTCGATGGAGAGGCGTGCCATCACTCACCACTACTGGACTATGACAGCCATCCTTGATGCTCGCGCTATGGACCAGGAGCGCTCACGCCGGAACCAGCGCCAGCTGGTTGGCCTCATACTAGTCTGTGCCCTATTGACCCTGGCGCTGTGGTATTGACACTATAAATACGAGGGATGAGACCGAGTGTGTATCATTCGGCGTTCGACATTTACAGCAAGCATGTCACTACAAGCTATCCTGACGCTTACACCCAATGTGAAGTTATACGTGTATGAAGCTAAAGTTACCCTGGTGGAAGATTGTGGAAATATTTGCTTTGCGCACGCTGAAAATCTATCGGATAGGGTGACACTAGAGCGTGATGGGTGGAGTAAATTTAAACGAGTGTTGAACGGAGAATTGGACGGACACCTTATCCACCTGGACAATGCCATCTACGTATACCATACTGTGCTCTACCCACGGGTGGGCCGCTACCAAGAGCCTGCGCGAAGTTTTCTCCTAACGCCCTCTCTGTGGTCAGCCTTGGAGAAAATAGTCCCTCTGGTGGACCAGTTATTTATACCCGACGACCGATCACCACACCAATTGGCATGGGCTCATGCTATCGAACACGCACTAGATGAACCTAATGAAAAAAAATCTGATGATGATGGGAAAAATACTATATGTATAGAATGCGCAGAGGCTGGAATGACAGTATCACCTGATGAAGCCACCCACACACACATGACGGGGACCCAGAACGATGAAGGGTAAGAAGAAGCCCGTAATGAAGCGGTCCCGAAAGGGAAAAAAGGAGCAGTCTACAGTGATTAACGAGGTGTTAAGCGATCTGTATTACAGCCCTAATAGTCCAGCCGCATATAGCGCTGTGGGAGCGCTCTCTCGCGCTGCCCATTCTCAAGGCATCAGTCGAACTCAAGTTCGAGACTGGTTAAAAACTCAAGACACTTACAGTTTACACCGAGCAGCCCGACGTCATTTTCGTCGTAACCGAGTGATCGTCGGAGGTATAGACGCACAATGGCAGGCGGATTTAGTGGACATGAGTCGATTTGCACCTCACAAAGATGGACATCGGTACATATTGACCTGTATCGATATTTTATCCAAGTATGCCTGGGTACTACCCATTCGCACCAAAACAGGAGAGAATCTAATAGGAGCCTTCCAGCAGATTTTCAAGACGGGGCGCAAACCTCTTTATTTACAAACGGATGAAGGCACGGAATTTCTCAACCGACCCTTTCAAGCCTTTCTTAAGAAACAGAAGGTATTTTTCTTTCATACGTACAACGAGACGAAAGCTTCTGTGGTGGAACGCTTCAATCGTACCTTCAAAGGCCGAATGTACAAGTATTTTACCGCCCAAAACACCCGACGGTACATCGATGTATTACCTCAACTGGTCCAAGGGTACAATCGCGCCTATCATCGTAGTATCCAGCGAGCTCCCCGTGATGTGACAGAACGCAACGAACATCAAGTGCGTGCTACGCTGTACTCATCCAGTCCATCACTCACGGCACCCCGTTACAAACGTGGAGATGTGGTACGGATCAGTAAAGTGAAAGGCCAATTTGAGAAAAGTTACTTGCCCAACTGGAGTGACGAACACTTTGTCATCGTTCGCCACAAACCTCGACAGCCACACGTCTATCAACTGGAAGATCTACAAGGAGAGAGACTGCAAGGCACGTTTTACGAGGCAGAATTACAACCCATAGTGAAAACACCGAAAGACTACTACACGGTGGAAAAGATTTTGAAAACGGAACGTCGACGTGGCATCCCCTATCATCTCGTCAAATGGCAAGGATGGCCTCGTTCGTTTAATTCCTGGGTGTCTGGCCGTGACATGAAACGTCTATAAATTCTAACCCCTATCATCACCAGCCTTCAGTGTAGGATTGTACCATGGGTAGTACACGTCTACCCTTACTATTACGAACTCGAAAAGCACAAGTGGGTACTGTAGTGTGTGTAATAGTGCTTGTGGGTACGTTATTTACAGGCGTGTTCTACGATTTGACGACCGTGATATCCTGTTTGAACACCCTGCGTTCTCCGTCATCCACCACTTCCACCACTACGACGACCACGACGCTGCCTACACCATCCAAGACGTCAAGGGTTCGCCACGTATCAACCCAGACACCGACCACACCGTCTACTCCAGCCATCACCACCACGTTACCCTTTGCCCGCTACATCGACCTATCCACGACGACGACCACTACGTCCCGTACTACTACTACCACTCCACGACGTCATCCTCCGCCGTCATCCCTAAGAAGCGACGATCCTTCCACCTCATCACCAACACCTAGTACCACCAACACGCTGCTAAACATATTTGCAGTGGATCCCCGTGAATCACCACGTTTACCACCACAACGGTACCCATTGGACTACGATCCCCGGTGGGATCCCCGACAACAGTGGTGGGCTTCTAACCGTCGAGCGCAAATCACCAAATAAAGAAACTATGGATCCTCGGTGGCAGCATCCTTTCACGTGCCTCATCGCTGGACCGACAGGTTCCGGCAAAACGCACTTCGTCCGGAAGCTCCTCGAACACGCCGACAGCATGATCACTCCACCCATTGCCAGAGTCGTGTGGTGTTACGGAGAATGGCAGGAAGCGTATGCAACAATGCCCCACATCACGTTCGTGGAAGGCCTACCCAACCTGGCCGATTTGGAACCCGACACCTTGGTGGTTCTGGATGATCTCATGGCGGAGACGGATGCACGGGTCACCCAACTTTTTACCAAAGGCAGCCATCATCGACGGTTCAGCATCATCTACATTGTGCAGAATCTGTTCAGTAAAAACAAAGAACATCGGAATATCAGCTTAAATGCCCACTACCTGGTGGTCTTCAAAAACCCGAGAGATACCACTCAACTGCTGCACCTGGCGAGACAGATATATCCCGGTCGCACACCGTTTGCGTTGGAAGCCTTTAAAGATGCCACAACCCCTCAGCACGGGTATATGCTCTTCGACCTCAAGCAAGCCACCCCCGACCACCTTCGACTACGGACCGGCATCTTTCCCGGAGAGACCCACCATGTGTACTTGCAAAAATAATGTAAACACACCCACAGTGGCGCCTCCAGCTGGGGTCTGTGTGTGTTTTGATGATGGAGAATAATAAAAAGAATGAATACCACAGCAGGGTTGTGTTCTCTGAAGTGGATAAAAAGAGCAGAGTTGTGGGTTCTAGCATTAGTTGTACAGGATGTCTGCGCGAGTACGGAAGCACGCTCCCACGCTCCGTGTATTGAAGACGGCCCCACCCGAGTTAGTCCGAATCATTGTACGCGGTGCGGACCCTGACCTTGTACGCTGTCTGTGCGAGATCGGGTACAACCTGTTAAAAGGCAACGTACCACTGACTCCGGCTCAGAAGACCAAGTTGGCCAAGCATAAGACAGGTCTCCGAACCCTAGTCCACAAGCGGGTCCCTCAAACACAAAAGAAAAGGTGTTACAGAAAGGCGGCTTTCTCGGGGCCATCTTAGCACCGTTGGCCGCTTCCGTGTTGGGTCCAGTATTGGGTGGACTCTTCGGCCGACAATGAACCACACGAAAAAATGGTCCTCGTCGAACCACGGTTCCTGCAAAACCTCCAATCACCCTACCCTGTCCCACCTACGGTGAAGACCATAAACAGCCTCGATGGAGAGATGCAACAGATCTTACAGAGACCAGGGTTAAGCGACAGTGAGAAAGTACAACGGTACAATGAGACGCTTCAACGGTACATGACGTTCATGGACCAATACAAAACTCTGTCTACCCCAGCAACAGCACCACCACCACCACCACCACCACCACCACCACGTGACAGACCGCTGACCTCAGCACCGTTCCAACAGCCGCCATTACCAGGGGTAGCCCCCACAGCCCCACAGTGGGTGGAAGACGAAGTGCTGAAGAGTGCACCTGCCTCGTTCAAGAAACAAGCTGGCCTGGTATTACAACGGATGAAACAGAATCCTAACATGACTTGGAATGATAAAGGCGAACTCCTGGTACAGAATCAGGTGGTCCCCGGCACCCACATGACGGATTTAGTGAATGATCTGATGCGTCAATGCAGATCGCACACCGATCCTCGAGGATGGGAGGTCTTCGCTCAAGGCTTGAAAGACATGCATGTACCACAGGAATTGGTGGGGAACCCCCACCGCTGGGCCTTTATGCAGCAAACCCAGCAATCGCCGAGTCGTGCACCACGACTCTCACCACAACCTTCTTGGGAAACCGACTGGGAACCGGAGTCACCCCCCAAAACTCCACCACCATCACAACGGGCACCTTCTTTTCAAACCTTTAAAAAACCACCCTCGATCAGGACACCCCACATCTCCAGAGCCGCGACACGTAGCAAGTCAACGCGACGAACACGACGCCGGACACAACCGCCCAAGGCCTGGAAGACCTATTAAAACCAACAGCAGCAGCAGGACAGCTCAGTCGCCATGTTTTACCTGACCCTACCCAGTAACAGTTCGCTGGATGTGTTTCCTGACAACACTGTGGCCAAGTACGTCACCCAGTTACCGCAACCGTTACATTTACCTGGCCGGTGGGAATGTGCCCTCGTGGATATCCAATACCCTTACTCGTGGTACAACGTGCGAGCCAATGAAGTGTGGTACGAGGTCACCTACGAAGGCAAAAACACCCGGCCCACCCTGCCCGAAGGCCAATACGATACCCCCAAAGAGTTCATGGGTGGGCTGTCAAGACTGATGCATGATAAGGCGCTACGGGGGGGTGACGGATAGTGCAACACGCCTGATAGCCTTGCGCTTCAAGAGAAACGTGTTCTTCGATGTCAACGTACACAACGACAAGGCACAGCTTACCGTCACCGATACCGTGAATGTGAAACTCAGTCCTACACTACAGCAAATGCTGGGTTTCGATCTACAGACGTTCGCTGGTCCCTCCCAACACCATGGCGAGATGCCGGTGGATATGAGGTCGGGTATGTACGGACTCTACGTCTACTCGGACGTGGTGGACAACCACATCGTGGGCGATATCAACACACCTCTGTTACGGGTGGTCCCCATTAAAAAGAAGTATGGAGGTCAAGTCACCCACAGTTTCACCCACATGCTTTACTTGCCCGTACGACATACCGACATCAACACGATCACGGTGGATATAAGAGATGACACGGGACGACCGGTGGCATTCGAACGAGGAAAAGTGGTGCTGACACTTCATTTTCGACAAGCACGTGCTCCTCACTTTGCATAATGAAAGTACCTTACGAGTGCGATGCACGCAGCTATGCCGACTATTATGCCCAACAGGCCGGGGGTGGCTTTCCGGTCTTTAGCGGTGGACGCATGCAACGAGGACATGGTCTGGGGAACATACTCGGCAGCATTGTGAAAACGTTCCCGCCCTTGGTGACGCGGGGTGTGAAAGCAATCGGCAAACAAGCGGTACGCAGTGGACTGCAAGTGGCCGGTGATGTGTTGGGGGGTACGGCACCCCGACAAGCCTTGAAACGGCGGGCCAAAGAAGCGGGAGGCGTCTTGGTGGCCAAAGCACAACGCACCGTGGGGAATAAAAGAGCTGCCCCACCGAGATCACGCACCAGTCGACGACCGACCCAGCGACGACGCACATCCAAGAAGACCCGGGATATCTTTTCTTAAAACATGGCCTTAATCCACGCCGAGTCCTGCCCCTCCACCAACAGTGAATTTGTTTTGTGGACCGTGCCGCCCACACAAACCAGTGTCGAACAAGGATTATGGGTGGAGCATCTCCCGCTCTCCAGCATCAACGAAACCGGGCCCATCGAGTTCACCATCAGTAATGCGGATACGGCCTATGTGGATTTAGCCCATACCTACTCGTATGTGAAAGCCAAGGTGGTCAATGGAGCTGGCACCAGAATCGCTGACC
>JAVTVY010044673.1:0-21099 GCA_036873755.1 Hanleya hanleyi | reverse complement strand
ATAACAAGGAAGCTGCTTTTGCTGTAATAGTCACCATTATGTTAGCTAAATAATATATAGCCCTCGGGAGGGCTATATATTATTTAGCTACATTATGTCGGCGTAAATTCGCGTAGAATTCTTTGAGAGTAGCACACTAAGTTCGTTTGCCGGGAGAATTTCAAAGTCTATGGCTCTGCCTTTTACTGTATAGTAGTCCTTCAATAGTTTCACAGCAAATTTAGTCGACTTTTCTGTGTTTCTAGGATTATTGCTACTCAGAAACGAGTCGATCTCATCGCCAGCAAACGCTCCAAATCAGTCGCCCGTGGGCGCTGCCATGTTTGTTTACAAACAAGACATCAGGGGAGATAATTCGGCGGCGGGATAATTCGGCAAATACTTTTAGGCAAATACCCCGCTGCCAAGGCAACGGAAGGCAAATTTCCCGCTGCCCCTGACAGTCGCGTGAGAATGACTTGTGGATGAGAATTTGCCGTAAATGCCCCGGCTAAGAACCAATCAAAACTCGTCTATCTTATATAAGATGTAATTAAAATGATTAAATCAAATCAATAAATTTGTTCACTGTAAATCTGTAGGTTGTGGAATAGAGAACAACTGAAACAGGAAATCTGTGTCTCAGTTTTGTCAATTTTGGTCTAGTTCTTATTTTATTGACATTTAATTGAACTCCAAAGTTCAAAACTGTGAGATGCTCAATTTTGTAAAGAAATATTTATTATTAAATGTCAATAGAATGAGAACTAGACCAAAATTGATAAAATTGAGACACAGATTTCCTGTTTGAGATGTTTTTACAGGAACTGAAGTAAGTTATGATAAGTTGAATATTTCTCTGAAAATAGCTTTTAAAAAATTTAAATAAAATTTTAAATTAAATTTGTTTAAAATCCGAATATCTTCACAACCTACAGCTTCACAGTGAACAAATTTATATATTTGGAATCCTTTATAAATGTACTTTCAAGAAATATATACATTACCATAGCCATGAGGCATACTTTTATCTGTATAAAGACAAGTTCTAGAGGGTTTGTAAAAGTGTGTGCGGGAGGGCTTAGTACCCTTAAACCATTCCATTGTTCGTTCAATAGTGTCCGACCTATATCCGTCCGGCGATTCAAGGTGGGAAATATGAAGTCAAGTTCAAGTAGCTCTGACAAAGATACGATGGAACATAGAGCTTAATTGTTACAATGGTCGAAACGACCAAGAAAGAATTGGTTTCCTCCGACCATATACAATATGGTATAGACATGACCGACCAATTATTATTATCTAGCCGCAATCCGACTACACTTTTCCTGACAATTTCCGACCATCTTGTTCGGATAATCTCCGACCACAGTTCACGTGGTCGGATTACCCATATATGTTTAACAGTGTAAGCATGAAAGTTATGTTCCCGCCGACTAACTGGCAGGTATTTTTGCAGTATATTTTTGCATTGCCCTTCTGCTATCCCTTCTCCTGTAATTGCATCTTTCGGCACGTGTGTTTCGCCTATGTGAATCCGAAGAAGCCCATTGATTTCGGAGTCACAGCGTCAATGTGTAGGATAGTGTCCTCTTTCAATGTGTAAATTAAACATGTTTACTACATAAATCTGTACGGGATGAAGGAACTTTTTGATAAAGGCGTCAGCCCTATAACTGAGATCGTCATATATTGCCGCCTATGCTCAGCTGAAGCTCGTATAGCTATCGGTGATTTAGACCATACACAATGAAGAAGCAAATTACGAACGCCCACGCGATGAGGGGCTATTAACCACCTCATATGACATTCCGGACATCCTCGTTCAATGAAATTTGTGGACAGGAAATATTCCCAATGCAGTCATGGTCGATTCAAATATGACAGTATTATTTCTATGAATTCTTTATGCAAACAGAATTAATTACCACGGAAGCTGCATCTGAAGGAATGTCAGGAACGGCAAATATTGTGAATATTTCTTCAGTCCGGGGCAACTGTTGACTTTGTACAGGCATCTCGCATATTCTCGGTCACCCAACATTCAACCATCATTCTCCAGACAACGACTTTACAACAAATAACACATGGATTAAGAATATTGTTCAGTGATGCGGATTTGATATTATTATAACGTCATGATGTAATGCCATTGTTCACGGCTTCTCTCTTGCAGGAAACAGATCTATGCTCATGTGTACTATGATTGTTTTGTTTCTTGTTAATGCTGTTTTACGAAATATGGAATAGATATTTCGATTAAGAAAGCGGAAATTCTGTAAAGGACGACGGCTGAATATTGAAAGACGAAATAGACGCTTGTATATCAAACTGTTTCTGTTATAGTCTTGTTATAATCTGCTAGAAGCGTTGATATCTATTGCTGAGTATATACACCAATATACACATAAGCACCTCTGTGTGAAGCAAAGGAGTAAGAGAAATTCTTGTGAATATCAACTGAATTGACTCAGCAGATAGCAAGCGTCAGAGCCAACATTCAGTATTGTGCCGTCGTCCACAAAAGAATATCCGTGTCAATAATCGAAGGACCTATTTTGTATAGTGAGTGAATTCCAAAAGTGAGTGAAATAAAGATAATGAAAACACAAGATGGTTTCCTACAAGAGAGAAGCAGTCAACAGTTTTCAATAAGGTCAGCAAGACACGATGAAGCTCTTTACATGAAATACTGATCATTAACCATCATTCTTTATCCAATTGCTAATTTCTGAAATAAGTAAAAAGATGTTTGTTTTTCATATTTCAAAATCTCATCTGGAGGTAGACTTTCCAAATATAGATAAAATGGTAATAACTAGACTGAATATTGAATATTTGCCATTCCTTCATACTAATTATATTTTGCTGAATAAGGCGCGTTCCTTGCCACCCGGTCATGGGTGACTTTAAACACTTACATAAATATGAACTTATTTTAAGCCAGATATGTATTAGAGTATCCCAGAGCATTTTATTTTCAAAATGTTGGCAACTAAACAACACAATATATTTACATATAATTTCTCCTGTTTATGGGTATTCAATGGCGTAGAAGATAATCAGAATAATTTTGTCAGACAGAAAGGAATAATTAGTATTGGAATTTACAAAACCATCAATCTAAGGATAAAACGACCTTTTTGTGTATAGAAAGATGGGGTGTTCAAAGTCAAACCTTTCGACTACTTTGCTTGTATATTGTAAATTTCAACGAGAAGAAATCAAACATGCATATTATATAGATGACTTAAGCCAGATGGTACATACAAGTACCACGTTGATACAGATTTTGGATTTTACGGGAAAATAAAAAAAAAGCAGCATATTCGGTGAAAAACTGGAACCCAATAATCCACTACATTTTGCCTGATGGAGATCAAGTCTGGCCTGTATATACATGCACGAATTTAAAAAGACATAATCGCGAATGTCCAAAGTCGTTCTAGTTGACGGTACTGAAATGCAATCATTAGTATAGGTAAGTACATGTATAACGGAAGTACAACAGGGTGGGGGCCATTGAACGGGGTCCTCACTAGGTATTTTATTGTATTTCAGATTTCCGTTGGCCCAATGAGTTGTCTCAAATGGGACTTCTAACTGTGGTCCATTCGCAACCATTTCTTATAATCGATTGAAAGCTCGATGTACTTAAATTGATAAATGACTTTCATCTTTAACGAGTCTTTGACTTTCCATGAAATATATGCAGTTGGAAACGGGGATGAGAAAGACCATATGATGTTGGGCAATAATTTTGCATCACTAGCATGCTGCTCTAAATGATTAAATCGTTTACATACGTTACAAAGCATAACACCATCGTTATCGGCACAGCAAATCGTCCGAAAGAAGACAAGAATAAATAAACATCTAGAGTTAAAAATTTCTGATTGTGCTTTCAGTTTTCTCTATGAGCCAATGCAATTCGCTTCAAAGACATCCAAGGATCATGAGAGATGTTCTGTGTCTCAGCCACACTTTTATTGTAGCTGTTCATGCGGATAGCTTGACAGTAATGACCACAATGCTTAAAAGGCGTGTAACTCTGTCAGTACATCTGAAAATGATCTGGAAATCGATAAGCTATGTGATCGGTTCATATCTGCACATTTACAATATTGCGTAGCAATATGATTAGACCGTACACTGTCAGAATTTTTGGATATAGAGGTGACCTACCCAAAATAGTTGGGTCAAAATGGCCCAAAATGTTTGGTTCAAAATGGAATTTGACACAATTTTTGGGGGTCTCTCACGTTAATACCCAAAAATGTCAAACAAATTGCCAGAATTAAATGAATCAATAAAAAGAGGCTTAAAAACCACCTCATTTGACATTTCGGTTACTGATTATTTCTTATTTCACATTGAGCTTTATTTGACAGCCGTACATCCGCCAACATCCAATCAAACGGATTCTAACGAAATGGCTTGATATGACTACAATTGTGACTTCGAACCATTTATACAAATATGAGTAATTGCCTTGAACGCTGCATTTTAAGGAAAGTCAGGAAACATCAATATTGAATCAGGACAAACGCCTACAGAAACGAGAGCGAGTCGTGTGCTGAGGGAGTTTTAAAGAGTTAAGGCTTTATCAGTCAAGAACGTGAGTGGTGGAAGAACATTGACTAGAAAGTGAAAGAGGAAAGTTTACTCGAGTCATTATGACTGATCATTGTGGGGACGAAAAATATACCAAAGAATTATGTATATTTCGTTTAACGGTTTTATGATATGCATATACGGCATGGCAATTCCTCGTTTCGGAAAGTTTACATCGTTCACACAATATCCCATATTATTTCTTTCACAGTATACCAACAAACTCCATCCGACCCAGCGGAACCTGCAACGCGACTTCATTATGAACAACCATCCACTCACGTTCCCCCAACCTCGAACCCAAGTCGAGTCATCAACATATTCAATAATAAACCTTTCAAATTGTTACTGCATTCACTCCAGCTATTTGCTTTTAAACACAGAGCGGGCCCGCTGATCAGGATGACGCCATTGTTTGCTTGTTTGACATTTTGTACATAAAATACCAATATACAGCAAATTGAGGCCACTGGCATCAAGTTTAATAAATTCATGAGTGAGTGTCATAACAACAAAATCCCAATTAACCTAGCGTCAAGAACATATGAAGGTCATTAGTGTGACCCTTAACAGACCAGAATGCATAACAATGAACACGTTAATGGATTTATCGAGAACTCACTTCGCTCGATGGAATTAATGTAGAAATAACATACAAGAACTATCCAAGAAACTGTTTCTGTACTCTGTCATAACGCAATGGCTACGTTATAACATTTCTTAGTTTGGGGTCACCGAGTCAATGCAGGTATGAGATCCAACATTCAATAATGAGCCGCCTTCCTTAAATAATTTCCGCATCCATGATCGAAAATTTGATTATAATAGTCAAGTACTTCTTGATATACATATGTCCGTTTTTTTCTCCGTTCTCTTTTCTGTGAAAACTGACAAACCATCAAATTGTATTTGAATGTAGTCTTGCGATCTAACCTTGACTGGGCACTATTAACGATTGTTTGCGTCACTGATCAAATTTTCGGATGGCACTATCAGAGCCAAATAAATCAAAGCGTGCATGAAAAACAAATCATCTGCCATGGTGCTGTTCATATCATAAAATCTATATCAGTGACCATAATTCAAAATGAAATGAGGACACATATTGAAACTTCTATAATTAGTCTTTAGTTATCGCGTTTTTATTAAGCCTTGCATAAAAAGCCACGAGGTTTTTTGTGCGATCCAGAAGGAGAGAGCGGGTTCGATTTCTCTTCCTTCAATATCTCGGCGTCGTTACATAAGACAACATCTGGATTAAAGGATCAGCACTACCACATGAATTGTCATATGCAGTCACCTTTGCTGAAGCGAGGATAGCTTCTGAAGAAGATCATTCACTTTTTCCATGGATTACAAATATGAAAAATCGATGATGATCTCGAGATGAGAGACTCTTAAGTACCTCATATAACAATCCGGATTCTTATTTAACATCTATCTTTGCTGGGTACACAGACATCCTGGGTCGCTGATATCTGAGAACACGGAATATTATCAAAGGACTCGTGGTGGATTTAGATATGATAATATTACCTCTACAAACTACATGTACAAACATGATTATCAAAGAAAACTGCATCTTAACGAATGCCAAGAACTGTAAATATTGGCACAAGGGTACACTGCGAATCACTTGAGTGCAATAAGATTGGCCAAGTGTGCTTGAGGATTTAAGATGTCAGTTTCAATGCCAGAAAAAGATATTGTTCATGATACGTCTAAATCCATACTGAATACAAAATACATGCCTGCAACGCAAATTTCTCATTAATAAATCGTTTCTTTTTTGCGAATATTAGGATGGTCTGGAATTAGTGAAAATGTAAGTAATCATCTTCTTGGATCTCAACTGAAGGCGAAACGGTGAACACATTAACAGGTTCATCCATGTAAGGATCACGGAACAATGCATACAACTGCCAAATCTGGGGACAACAATATATCTAGACTTGATCCTTTTCAGCTGCACAATTTGGAGCGATATGCAAGAGGTGGGAAAATTTTACGACGTCTGGCGACTAAAAAGCAACCATATGACTCTACCGGAACGCTTCCCTCGGCACCTCACATTCAAGCCCGAGAATACGGTGGATTCTCGGACGTAGCCTTTAGCACCTCAGACGCGCTATTATTGCAGCTGTTCATGTGGAGAATATGAAGTATCCACACGGCCCCTAGCACCGGCTTAAGCGGAATTAGATACGCTAGCTCGGGAGCTGTGACATCAGCTCAAACAAATAACTCATCTGATGTTAATGAATGAGCACTGAGGACGTCTGGTGGAATAAACGCCCCAACATTGGGTATACATGGTAAAAGACTCAGACAATAGCCTCCTACATGAAGTATCTACCCGTCAACGCAATATCAATATTTCGTGATCGAGTAGCGTAGTTTTATCCTATTTTTGTTGGTTCAGAGGGAATGAATTGGTCATGTGTAGCTTGGCGTTTTCTCAATAAATGAATTACAAATATGTTTTAGGGATCAAAGGAATACATTACAGTAGCCTTAGTTGTGCTGAACAGACCAAGCAAATTACGTATTCTATAAGAAATATTATTGATGCCGTGAACTATTTTACCTGGCTTACCTCACTCAGATCATGTTGTGAAATGTGTACCCCCACCCACTCCTATCATTAGTCAATGATCTAAATACAAGAGAAACGGTTTGTGATGTGACATGCTATCAGTAGTAAATATGACATGCTATCAGCAGCATATCTTCACTGAACCGTTTTCCTACTCCAGTGTAGTGGAGTTATCTCCCTTAAAACCGATAAGCTGAGTTAGAACCAAAACGAGGCGTAGCCTGTTATCCAGTGCAGTCAGAACAATACTAGTATCATTCTCAGCAGGTTCTTTATGTGATCCACTCTCAATTCAGATGAGAACTCACAGATGATTGCTGAACAATGCAGATTATTTCCGTCCAATAATTTTTCTGAATTATTCAGATATTGAAAATCTTCAATGGCCACATACTCTAAAATAAAATAGATTTTTCTCATGAAAAAAAATGCGAATATACGCGAATTAGGAAAAATCATTTTCCTTTTTCAATATGCCGGCATATAGACGATTTGTACATTTCTCTTTTTCTATACTGTGTATTTGAATATCTCCTTGACTGCCGAAGAAACAAAATGAGAAAGTTTTTCTAAATCATAGAACAGCACAAGACAATATTAAATATGAAGTTGAACAAAAATGGTATGCATAAAGTATACCTTGCTCATATTGTACGACTCCTAAAAGAAGTAAGGCGAGTGTCTTAGTTGCGTCTTATATGTGCCTTGTGCAGCTGCTGCACCCTAATTACGCCCCATTTCACCATCCCATCCATCCTACTGCGTCCTAAATGTGCCCTTCATACTTGGGCCCTAACGTGGCGCGTGCCTTAAATGTGTCACAGGAATAACGCTTTAGTTGCTTTAACTTGCTTCTGAATATGACTGCGTCCTGTGGACCCTGCAGAATCGAGACCACACCCTAATTATGCTCTCCTCTCATAACAATTTCACCAAATTCAGGGTAAGCCCTACATGTATACTTGCGCCATCTGGACTTCGTTCCACCATCATTCATATAGCTAGTAATCACATAGGACTCTGCATGCATGCCTTTAAAATCCTTCACAAAACAAACTTCTACCCAAAAATTCGGACTGCATCCCGTCTGCCTTTTTTCACTTTTCTGGACTTTATAATGTGAATCTTTTGCAAGAGAAAAAATATTGCAAATTATCTGGGCCCTAACTGCGCCCAACAAGGAGGTGGGCGAAAATACGAGGAAACAACCAAGGATATTATCTAAACTAAGCAACCTCTGGAAGTGACAAGACGTATTGTCCAGTACTCATCAACAAGTGTGAGCTGTGACCGTGCTCTATCGAAGGCACAGACATGAACAGAGTTGTATTTCGAACTGGGATAAAGCTAATTCCATTTAACTCAATAGCTGAATCTTAACTATTGCATTGCCTTCTCTGGGTTCTACACACTGGGAATAACAAACACGTCTCGAGTGCCCTCTCTGGAATTGGGAACAAGAAGTTGACTGGACATCCTTAGAACCAGCTTAGAAAAAATGTAGAATATTGGACCTGCACCCTGTGGGATCTACCCAGGATAAATCTTTGCAAATTGTGTCCTCGTACTCAAGAGGTTGGTACGGCATCCGACGGCGTCAGTTGTATTTGTTCTGTCAGAGCACACAAGTGACTGAACGGCACAGACTGTTCACATAAGAATGAATAACTACCCTGTACAGGTGTGAAGAAGAGCTTTTCGATTAAAACAGATCTGACGTGACCATGCTGGCCAAATATAGGAACATGACTACATACTCAACAGTGATGTGTCACTGTGCCAGCCAAATCCGCCAGACGCGGAACTGGATTTATACATCCAGTGAACGAGCTTGTCTGCACTCATTTGCATCGCTGATGACAGAAGATCCAAGAAATACTACCGTAGTCTTGTCTTTTGGATCCGTATTCTGCAATTCGGATCCAAGAGACAAGCCTATGGTAGATCCTCTAATAATTCAATCACCCTATTAAAATTCAATCACCCCTAATTTTGTAGACAAAATTCAATCAGTCATTCTAACAAATTTAAACACTGTCTAAAGTAATTAAAATAAGAAAGAAATAATAGATTATCAGCACGATTTTGACCATTTTGCCAACTTCCTGTTCCAATAAATTCGATCACACTCTGATCATATTATGGAAAATTTCACGTCCTGGGACTGAATTATTAGGGGAATTACCGTAATATTTTATCTGCATGGACACTGTGATTGTTTGATAAAGAAATGAAAATCTGGTGTGAAAATCAGACGGCCCCGTCCCGCCCCATCCATCCTCTCTATCTTCGACGAAGCCAATGCATATGAAATACTTCTGTGACAAATTTTGAACCCATTACCCCTCATTTTATCTTAGCTACGACTATGTGAATCCGTATCCTACAGGACATTTACATCGACTCCCTGTTTTTTCATAGGAGAGACTGCTATTCCCATTTCCTGTTGGGAAAATATATTTTAGAAGAGTTGAAAAACATGGCACACGGACTAGAATTTCTAATAAACATGGCACACGGACTAGAATTTCTAATAAACATGGCACACGGACTAGAATTTCTAATAGATCACTCCTCAGAGTTTCACTTCGTCCAATCAGACTCCACGATGAAGCAATGTCTACAGGAGATACATTTTAAGAGAGAAAGAATATAACCAGTCATTCATAAAATTCGAACACATGTCCCATTCCAATGGTCGAGCAGTTCATACCGTCTGAACTATGTTGAGTGAATTGTGTTGTATATTCTACTTGCAGATGTGTACTGATATCCGCAAGCACGAACACACATCCTAGTCTAATAGACATAATCGTGTGTTGTGAATACTGCCTACTAGTTATAGATGTCCAAATTTGTCATGGAAATACCTGCAAAATTTGGATTATAGATTCTACAAGGCTCCAGTACTTTATCTAGTTACCATCTTTGTTGTGCCATTAAATCTCTAAACAAAACAAAACTAACAAAACATTCAGTTGTGTCATCTTACCCATTTTGACAAATGTTTCTGTATCTCGGAAGTATGTTTTGTATTGATATGAATTCGGGTTCGCGCCAATGCCTCCAGAGCATTACCTGTGTGATAGAACAGCTTTTTCTATTTCTACTGGTATTTCTAGTTTCCTTCCTAAATTGAGTGTACGGTTTTTAAAAATATAGGCACTTATATGACCTCCATCTCCGAACTAAGAAGTTCACTTTGGAGACATGCCGCGAACAGCCCTTACCTGAAACATTGGACTTTGAAATATTTTTTCCACAATTTGCCGTGACACTCACTTAAAATGTCCCAGGCTGGTTGAACTAACATGATATGCAATCAGTTTTCACCGTCCCTGGACTAATGGGATTGCGTAACAAAGTAAATATGTTATATATGGCGCCAAAGTGTTTCTCCGAGCTGTTAAAAATGTTAGCTCTCCAATGTTAATTCATCACCACGAACATATGTTGGTCTCAGCATAGTATATCAGCTAATTGCCCGAGAGACAAAGAAAACCAACAAAGCACTCTATTGGATGTCGTATTTTTTTATCCTTAAGATCTTTGTTCCGTGATATCGCACGATGGTCTAAGAGAGAGGAATCAGCTAAGTGCAGATGCAAGATATAAAGAAATGCCCAGATCAGATAATCAGTCTTTTGTCTATCGAGAAGGATAATAATAAACTTTACATCTTTTCCTAATCTAGGATCCAAATGAACCTGTTTAATAGATAAAATGTCCGTGTCCTTAGAACTCTTTGCAGTGGCGCTGAATACATACTGTACTTTCGTTTAAATTCCACTTGGTGGTATGAAGTGTGCTATGTTACTAGCTGTCTGGTTCACTTGATTAGGAATGACCAAATATTCGGTCGTCAACAGGGGTCTCTGTATAAAGTTTCAATCGTAAAAACTATACGGTAATAGTTTTACCTAAATGTCTGGATCTTGGTTCGAATCTTCCTCAAGTGTTGGTAGAGACTCGTGTGTTATTGGTTTCATACAATGGAATGATTACTGTTTGCTTTAGAGATCACCTTCATTAAATGACAGGTTCTTGAATATATGTCAGAGTATATGGTGTTCAAATACCACGTGGGTTTGAGATTCGCCAGTCTATGAGGAGAAAGCATATAACCAATTTGATATTGCCAATTGCAAGAAAGACTAAGGAAACTACAAGACCATCAAACTACATTCGTGTAACGTGCCGTTATTATTATTTATGATACATTAAATAGCAATCCACTCCCTTTGTGGTAGAATATTTCGTTAACATTCATGATGATACAAGATGACATATATCTCGAAAATAACAATTCTTGGAAGAAAACATGTTATCGAAACGAAAACCGCTAACTTGCAAACTGTCCAGCTTTAGTTTATGACTCTTGTAGGGAAAACTTTTCAGTCAATAGCTTCCGTTTTCGACTAGAAGGGTTACAGTTTTAATACAACTGAACTAGAAGGGTTATCCCGTGTTTCGCTGTGGTTGTCTTTGCTATATGCTTTACCTCATAAGCCACTCTTTGTTCCAAAATACTTCATCAGTTAATCTATGTACAATGTATGAAAAATCTATAACATAGATTTTGACCCCCCCCCCTAAATATTTTTCTTACCACTTTAGCTAGAGGGCTGACACCACTCTATATTCTTGGGTCAAGCGCTACCAAAAAATTCAAGATGGCCGCTTTGATGACGTCACAGTGACGTCATCTTCGAAACAGGCATTTTTCGGTCAGATTTTTCGAATTTTTCATTTATGTGTTTTCTTCGCAAAAACTACATGATAAATTTGTAAATAATTGTCTGATGTGAAATAAAATATATTTTGTCCCCTATTCTTCGAAGAAAAGCTGGTATCCCACATGGCCGCCATCTTGAATTTATCGAGGATCCTCTACTCAGAGGGTTATGCAAATAGGCTTTAAATGACCCCAATGTGATAAACGGAAAGGTCGCGGAGGGTCAGCTTTCATTTATTTCGTTCCGGAGATAGGGGAAAAAATTTTGGTAAAAGGGGGTGGCATAATGGCTCCCCAGGCCAGATAGGATTAAACATCCCCATAACTCTACCATCAATTACACAAAAAGTTAATATATTTGTTCCTTGATAGAAAAAGCACACAGGATTAACCTGCATTAATATTATTTCTTTTGCTCAACGTCAATCCAGAATCGAGAAGGGTTTGTATCGACAGAAAAGAGGAATTGTTTATGCAGAAATATCTTATTAGACTTGTGAACATAAATATGCAGGATGATTCGCGTCCTTCAAGTATATTATTACATGCATTTGGACGAGGGATTCGAATTACTTCCTCTCTGTACCTAGATAAGCAGAAGATTAGCAATATTGTACCATATCTAGAAAACTTGCAACAGGATAAGATAAAGCAGTATTCTTCTGTACGATGCACTTTTGAAGAATAAAACAAAATCATATACTTGGGAAATCGATAATGGTCAGGAGGACAGGTTGTTTCCTACCCTATTGGACATTTGAGATGCCCACTTACTTACACAATAGCTGACTTCACTGGATAACTTCACACTCGATGACAGTCGTACCTATATCTGTCAAGATTTTCCAAGACTTGTAATGGAACTGGGAATGATATTATATCTGCCAAACATGTCAGAAAACAACATTCCAGGAGGACAAACGGAGATAATGATGAGAGAGAGGGAATTCGATTTAACATCGGGTTCATATCTATTTCAGTTATGTAGCGAAGATCAAATAAACCACTAAGTACGTCAACGAGTTAAGTCAGCAATCCATCAACAAAGTAGAAGTGATAGACCCACACATTAAAGAACTGATACATGCATGAAAATATATTTACCAAATGTATAGCTGTCAAATAATTTAAAATCAAATCTTCGCTCACCCGACTAAAAAGATCTTCCAAACGAGATTCTCGATGAAATTATTCTTTGCAACCTTAAAATCTATACAGTTGATCAAAAGATGTTTAACTGTGTGTTTTCCATGATACATCATCCTCTAGATAACGACTTCTACAATGAAAATCATACGGATTAAAAAAAGTGATCAGCGATACAATTGATATTTGGAATATCATGATATCCTGCTTGTATTGGTGAGATATGCAAGAGGTGGGAGGAAATTGATCAAGTTTGGCGACTAAAGCGCAATCAGATGACTGGCCAGGAAAGCCCCCTTGCACCTCACATTCAGACTAGTATACGGAGGATTCTAAGACTGAGCCTTGGTATCTCAGCCGTTCCTTTATTGCGTCTGTTCATGCGGAAACTATGAAGTAACCACGTGATCTCTAGCACCGGCGTAAGCGGAATTAGATACGCTAGCTCAGGAGCTGTGATGACCGATCAGCTCGAATAACTAACTGATCTGATTTTAATGGATGAGCATCTAGGGTGTCTGGTAGTGTAAACACCTTAATATGAAAGAATAACCAGAAAATCTAACCTGTAATGTCCGACGCCTTGCGGCAAATTTCCCAAAATGATTATAAACATACACATAGTTAGAAAACGCTTGACCGTTTTTCTCTTTCAGGAAATTAGTCTAAGTGTTTGTATACCATGGTTAGTTTTTTAACTTGGTGCTAATGTTGTTATACGAATTAGGTCTTTAAATTATGGACGCGGAAATTCATCCAAGATGGTCACCATGATTACGTCACTGTGACGTCATTTTCAAAAAGAGCATTTTTGGACCATTTTTTTGTCAGAATTTTCAAATTATTTCTGTTTTTTTCTTCGCAAAAACTGCATGATAAATTAGTAAAAAATTATCTGATATGAAATAAAGTAGATTTTACCCACTTTTTCATACGGAAAAGCAAACATTTTGAAGAAATATGACGAAAACGTCACCTTTCTGGTACCCCACATGGCCGCCATTTTGAATTTACCCATGATCCCCTGCTCGAAGGGTCATGCAGATAGGGTCAAAGTAACCCCAATATGATATTCTAAAAAGTCACGAAGTTTCAGCTCTCAATTTTATGTCGTTCCGGAGATAGGAGCAGAAAACCAACTGGAGGGGGTGAGTGCTTCCCCCCCTCCCAGGCCAGGTAGGGTTAATGGACGGCGACTGAATATTGAATGAATGTATTTAGTATTATCCAGTCCTCTTATAATGTTCTAATTGTTGTAATTATAATGTTTGTTGTAATTTCTTGTTTTTGATATCTTAATTGCGCACGACTAATGAAGGTCTTTGAGACAATATAATATGTATTAAATCAAATATAAAATCAAATATAAAATGATCATATCGTACAGTGTACTATATGTTCGGCTTATCTATTTCATATTAGTAAATTGGTTTATGTCGTACTGGACTTAGCTCAGAGTAGAGAGTAGACCATGTAAATCTCCAACGAATGTATATTTCATTACCGCCAGATCTCGTTATTTCTTCGGCGGTATGCCAGCGAACTGTAGCTAAAATTGCGCAAGGTAATCCATCTTATGTCGTGAAACTGTAGTTTATAATATACTTAGGATATTTGTCATCACCGAATTGTTCGGTCATATGGGTAAGCAATCAGCTAAGTGCAGTTGAGAACTAGAATATATCAAGTACCATCTGGTGAACCATATCTGGTTCGATTATACTAACTTTTACTTCTTGGCCTAGAATACAGTATATACGGATCGTATATCTAATGTGTGACCAGGTGGATCATACCGTTTTCCTCCAGTTTCCCCGAGTTGAACGGTAGTTCCCTGGGAACTTGCTGTGAGTGGTACCATTAGGAAATTGAACAATATCGTGATCTAGCCCCACCTCCCAACAAAGTTCGATCGATTAGATTCTACTGTACAGAATGATTTTTCGCTCCATACATGAGGTCACAAACAATATACTGCTTTTCAATTGGTGTTTTCTTCATTGGTATACTATATAACACCAAATACATACTTGTCTACATCTCACCGCTCTATGTACCTAAAGCATTCAAATATGTTACATTTCACTGGTGCATGGAAAATCCGTTTCACGCACGATTTCGGATTGTTAGAATGAATTGAAACTGTCACACGTTTAGCCTAATAGCCTTATATAGCCTAATATAATTATTTTGACCTTTCGTCGGTTTATAGCTCAGCTATGAAATAAGCTTATTTTGACAGGAGACGAACTGTAAAGATAAGCTATCAGCCTAGATGTGACAGTTTCATTTCATTCCAACAAATGAATCCGATATCGCACTTTATTTCTTTGGGGCGTCATTATTCAGGAGACATGGTATATTTTGAGGGTACGCCATCACTATATTATTCGATTTAAAAATGTAGATCGCATGATTCCTGGGTGCTATTTCCGTCGCACTTCATTTCTCAACTGAAAATCCAGTGATGTTTCAAGCGTGTTGATTGTTAATATTTATAAAGATTATAAAGCTTTGTGGACGCCTACTGTTGAATGCGTATCACATTGAAATGCTCATTTTATTTAGTTACTTTGTTGTTTGGTCTGTGCGAGTTTTACATGACAGAATGGTCCCGTTCAGAAACATTATGAATCCTTGCCACATTCGCCGAAATGCGATTACATTCGCACCGATCGATAGACAGATTACATGAAAAATTTGTAAATAATAGTCTGATGTGAAATAAAATAGCTTTTGCCCAATTATTCTCGAAGAACAGCAGGAATTTTGTAGAAATTTGACGAAAATAGCACTTTTCTAGTGTCCCACATGGCCGCCATCATGAATTTACCTATGATTCTGTACTCGGGAGATTATGCAAGTATACTCAAAATGACACCACTAAAATGTTACGGGGGATCAGCTTTCATTTTTCTGTCGTTCCGGGGATAGGGGAGAAACTTTGGAAGGGGCATAATGCCTCCCCCTCCCCCAGGTCAGGTAGGGTTAAATGGCGGGACGTCTGCCACGTGAAATGTCCTATTGCCCAAGTAGGCTTTTCCAATGTTGAATAAGTGAAATGTATTTGAAACATCGCTGCAACTTCAATAGGGGAATAGCACCAGAAACACACGAACCAATGTGATATAATATACACCATTCTTCAGTTTACTATCAAAAAGAGCCCCAAAAGATATCACTATTCATGTCACGATTGTTTTGTTTTGCCTAACGTTCGCTGTGTGTGTCTGTGTGTATGGTTGGCGGTAGGGCACAGAAATCGGTTTCAATACCTAGGATTAAATCGATTCAGATCACGATCTGAGTCTACCAGTCAAATTATTGCTTCATTTCCTCGGTCTAAGTGGTTCTAAACCGCGGAATAAATCGATTTAGATCTAGAAATAAATCACCGAGTTCATTTGTGGGCATGAATTTTATTTAATCCGCCGTCATGATCCTTCTGGTCCGAGTTATAAAAAGATTCGAGTTCAAGATTTTAGTCAATCAAAATCGAGTTTCTAGTCCGATGTTTTTTCCATCCAATTAAACATCTTACTGGAAACTCGGTTTTGATTGATGAACTAAACCCTTGAACTTGAACGTTTATACCTCCGACTAGAAGGATCAAGACCGCGGATTAAATGAAATTCATTCCCACAAATGAACTCGGGGATTTATTCCTAGGTCTAAATCGATTTATTTCGCGGTTTAGAACGCTTTTTAACGAAGAATTAAAGCAGTAGTTTGACTGGTGGACTTAGATCTAGGTCTAAATCGATTTAATCCTAGGTTTTGAAACAGATTTCTGTCCCCTAGCGCCAACTATATGCGTTAATATTAAGAATTTTTATGCTCCAGTACAGTCTGCATCTGAGATAGAGGACTGGATCGGTTAACGCCTTTTAGAACTCTGCTCGGAGCTAATTACAGTGGTTGAATATCTGTAGCCTAGTAGAAGCAAAGTATAACAGTTATATTTGATTGACTTTATTTACATTCGGGCTCCGGCTTCCGTTGTCGAAACTATAATTTTGGGCTACACATGCAAGTACCTCTTGCGCAGTGGGTTATGCTATTTTTTCTCATGGTTGGAGAATGACAATGTGGTGGGTTTGAGCGAGTATCGGACCCAAGTTCAATTAAAGTACCAATTCCAGTCATAATGCCATTACTATTATTACAATAACAATGTCTTTGTAATCAGTAGATGTGATATATATATATATATATATATAGATAAATAACAGTTGAATAATAAACGGAAACGCCGAACAATTAAAAGAGTTACTTAACTCATTAAATGGACATATCTCTTTCACCTGTCAAGAAGACTACAGGGAAATTCCGTTTCTGGATATTATGGTCTACAGGGAAGAAACGGAATTGAAAACGGACGTATTTTCAAAGGAAACAGATACAAAACAGTACCTGCCGTTCCATTCGTGTCATCCGGGTCATACGAGACGGGGAATACCGTACAATTTAGCAAGGCGAATATGTACCATAGTGGATGACAGTGAGTTAAAAGATCGTAGACTGAAGGAACTCATACCAACAATGATAAAACAAGGATACCCGAAAAACTTGATACTATCGGGCATAGAGAGGGCAAAAGCTATTCCACAGGTGCAACTTCGAACTGTGAAAGAAGGCCGTACCGACACAAAATCTATTTCATTGGTTACGACGCATAATCCGAATAACCCGAACGCATTTAATATCATTAAAGAGACATTGCCCTTGCTCAACGGCAGTCAACGAATCAAAGACAGTATGAAAGATGTTAAAATTATCAATAGTAAAAGACAAGGACCGAACCTTAAAAAATTATTAACGAGGGCGCGTTTTACACACGCGTTTTCCCCAAGCTGTAACCGTGATGGTCCGACATTGGTACCAACATGGTCCAGTACCAATTGGTAAACATATTGTTCACCGCCAATGTAAAGATAGATGTATAGGTGCCAACGATGTACCGATATAAAATGGTACATCATGGTGCGGCAAACATTTGGACCAATATATGTTTCTTTTTGAAAGCCGCAGTTTTGTATTTCTTATCCCATAATGCAAAGCGTGTTTTCAGTTGTTTCCGGTAACAACAACAACAATATTGCGAGACTGTTGTCGCTGTTGTCCGAAAACAAATGCTTCGCTGGAAGTGGACGTCCGTAGAGGCCTGGGCATCATCATAGAAGATTGTGGTTGTTTTAAACCGACAACAGTGTCTTCCAGATCATCATCTTCAACATAAAGGTAATTTCTCGAGTCTAAACTTTCCTTTTATCACGGAGGGTCCACTGACACTTTTTTTTAGATTCGGTCATCTTCTCCGTAAGAAAGAAATCGGCCGTACAGACGAACTGTAGTGTAGGCCTATGGGCGAACAAGTCCAGACATATGTGATGGAACAGCCTATTTTTAAACCATTCAAAATTACGTAACACCGACACACAGCAGATCCCCGCCCCACCCCCCCCCCCTTCTTCACAGACACACACATGTATGGTTGGCCATCCCTGCCAGAATTCGTCATTTAGAGGCTGTCTCTAAATAATATATACCATGGTATAATATGCCAAGCCTGCCATAATTCGTATTTAGAGGCTGCCTCTAATTATTTTGTACCATGGTATAAAATGCCGAGCCTGCCATAATTCCTATTTAGAGGATGCCTCTAAATCGCCAAGCCTGCCACAATTCGTATTTAGAGGCTGCCTGTAAATAATATATACCATGGTATAAAATGCCGAGCCTGCCATAATTCGTATTTAGTGGCTGCCTCTAATTATTTTGTACCATGGTATAAAATCGCCAAGCCTGCCATAATTCCTATTTAGAGGATGCCTCTAATTAATTTTAGCCGTAAGTCATAAACAACTCGATGTCATATCAAGAATATTAAATTTGACCAATGAGTAAACTTGTAACAAGCGTAGAGATATGGCACCAAATTTGTGAAAGCGCATATCATTGGTGGAAGTAATAAGAAGGCGAAAATTTACGACTTACGGCTAAAATGAATTAGAGGCATCCTCTAAATAGGAATTATGGCAGGCTTGGCGATTTTATACCATGGTACAAAATAATTAGAGGCAGCCTCTAAATACGAATTGTGGCAGGCTTGGCGATTTACAGGCATCCACTAAATAGGGATTATGGCAGGCTCGGCATTTTATACCATGGTACAAAATAATTAGAGGCAGCCTCTAAATACGAATTATGGCAGGCTTGGCATTTTATACCATGGTATATATTATTTAGAGGCAGCCTCTAAATGACGAATTCTGGCAGGGATGGCCAACCATACACATGATAATAAGGGGCCAAATACTTTACTGTACTGCAATAAAATTCCATCCAATCTCGTCAGGAAAGTATCCTTTAGAGAGCCCACAAAAAACACAAGTAGCCTGTAGTCCAGAAACTGCACCTCCCCCCCCCCCTCCCCCAACACCACGCACACACAAGTCACAATACTATTTTCAATAGAGAGGATTGCAGTCCAGCGGTGGCGCTCATGGGCCCATTATTCAACACAATTAGTCCATGCATAATTTTGAATGGCTTCTGAATTCACTATATTTCCACAAATACAGTTAAAAAACTTAAAATAATTGTGGTGTCCATATCAATAACTTTATTTTGGAAATTCAGGGCATAACAATACGTTATATAAAAGGCATTTCCCAAACAATACAATGTTGGTCTCCTGTGTGAGAAATATATAGTCATCTGAAGAGTCGAAGAATGAGTGTCAGATATACTGCAATTATTCTGAAAAGCTGGTTACTGCTATCAATATAAGGTATTGTAAGCTTAACAAGTGATATAATTTCAAGATCTAACTGAATATCAAAGATAATGGCACATGCTTACAAATAAAATTACTATCTTGCATAGCAAAATGGTCCGAAACATACCAATTGTACAAAGAATGTCTTTGTGCTTTTTTTACATAGACTCTTCTCACTCGAATAAAAATTGAACATTGTTTCATGATTGAAATTGAAAGAAACTCATTCAAAGTGATTGATACACCAATACATAGAACATTTTTTTGCTGTGAGGTTGTTTGTACCAAATGATACACCAAAAATGGAATATTTTGGTAACAGAACAGTACCAAAATGGAACAACATAGAAATTCCAAATGCACCATAGGACTTTTTCTACTCTAGTGTTATTGTTGCATCGCCATGTTTGATGCATTTTCAATGTAACATCCTATTGTGACATAATGATGGTAAGGTACATCATTTCCATTGTTGATGTCACACCACCAGATTGCTTCCAGTAAAAATGAAAGCAGTCAAAACCTATCTGTATCAAACCCATTGCACTCATCACTGCTCACTATGTGTAGATTTTTCACCAGTGTAAATGTTTGTCACTTCATGTTCGCCCACCACCATCGTCGATTTGACTAATAAAATATTATCTATGAAAGAATTGGTTTGGTTGACGTAAAATACTACAGCATTTTGTTGTAAGCTATATACTCAGACTAATTGCAAGGCATTGAATGCTATGGTTCTCAATACCTGACCATAAAGTAGTACATTCGTGAAAAATAGCTGCATTTAGTTTTAATACCATCTATTGATGGAGTAGGCACATGTAATATTCAGGCATACCTTGCTGTCAATCATAACCATTAGACAAGCTAACATTCATCTAGGCCACCATATGTGGAGCAGCCTTGCGAGTTGTCACACATGCTTCTGATTGGCTGCGGTGCTGAGTGATGCACATATAGATGTAGGCAGTATGATATCAGCATCTGCTGCATGTGAGTGAATATGATTTAACGTCACTTTCAACAATATTTCGGTCATATCACGACATTGGGTCCTATTCCTTTTCACACCTAGAAAACCCATGGATAGGGTCCTATTTCTTTTTACACCAGGGAACCCCACGGGTGGGATCATCCTATTCCTTTTCATACCCAGGAACCCCACGGGTGCCCCAGTTAGTCACTTCTTATGACAAGCTGTCTGTGGAGCTGAGGCCTATTCTTACCATGACCTGGGGTGTGTCT